>CM044013.1:51301895-51571895 GCA_024085815.1 Flaveria linearis
AAGGTTTGCACACTCGGTTCATGAGGTCCATGAAAACCGCTGGTGCGTTGGTCAACCCAAATGGCATAACCAAAAACTCTTAGTGGCCATACCTAGTTCTGAAAGCAGTCTTTGAAATGTCTTCATCTCGAATCCGTAGATGGTGATAACCCGATCCTAGATCTATCTTGGAATAGAAACTCGACCCTTGTAGTTGATCGAACAAATCATCAATGCGCGGGAGAGGATAACGATTCTTAACCGTTGCTTTGTTCAATTCTCTATAATCGATACACATACGAAAGGTTCCGTCCTACTTCTTGACAACAGGACTGAGGCTCCCCACGGTGATGAGCTAGGCCTGATAAACCCTTTATCCAATAGTTCCTGCAATTGCGTAGACAGCTCTTGTAGTTCTTTTGGAGCTAATCTGTACGGTGCTCTCGCGATAGGTGCGGCTCCAGGTACCAAATCAATCTGGAACTCGACTTGGCGATGCGGTGGGGGACCAGGTAGGTCTTCAGGGAAAACCTCGGGATAATCGCGTACAACAAGGATATCTTCAATTTTCGTTTTCCTCATTTTCTTTTTCAGTGACCATAGCAAGGAAGCGGTATGACCCTTACGCAAGCACTTCTGGGCTTTCATGTAGGAGATATTCCTGAGACCGTACCACTCCTTTCGCCCTGGACTGACAAAATTTCACCACTAGAATGGTACACGAACGTTTTTCTCACCGCAGATGATCTCAGCTTGATTCTTGGACAACCAGTCCATTCCAACAACTACATCGAAGCTACCAAGTGTGACAAGCATCAGATCTATATCTAACTCATGACCACATATGATGTGAGTTGCCTCGATTAGTTTCCCGTCAGCTAGTTCTACAGTGTAACTAGGCTCCACATCAGCTAAGGTTACATCTAAATACCTAATGAACTTGTTGGAAACAAAACTCTTGTCGGCGCCGGTATCAAATAGTATAGAAGCAAAACAACCATTCAAGGGAAACGTACCAGTAACTACATTCTTATCATTCCTTGCCTCGCCAGAACCAATCACAAAAGCATGACCTTTAGCATTGCTTCCATTGTTTCCCTTGTTTCCACTCTTCAGCTGTGGGCAATCCTTCCTGTAATGGCCCTCCTTACCACACTCATAACAGCCTCTAGTCACTCTGCCCTGGCATTGTTGTTGGGGTTGTTGCTGACTCATCAGTTCACCCCTGCAGTCTTTAGCAGCATGACCCATCTTTCCACACCTTTGACAAGGAGTCGATCACACTGGCCATGATGATTAAAGTTGCACCGGTTATACTTGGATACTTGCCCGCATAGTTGCTCGATCCCTGACCATTGTGTTGTTGTTGTTGTTCTGATTGTTGTTGGTGAAGCTTCTTGATGAGTCAAACTTTCTGGTCAGTTGTTGCTAGGTGTTATTGGAGCTTGAAGACTTGCTGTTGTTACCATCCCATTTCCTTTTATGATCAGATGAACCAGAAGCAGCGCCACGTTTAGGCAAAGTACCCTGTGCCACTGCCTGATCAGTGAGTTTGTGAGCTAGTCGGATAGCCTGCTAAATAGTGACAGGATCAGCAGCCATAACAATATCTTGGATTTGAGGACCTAGACCATCAATATACTTCTCAATCCGTTTATAGGCCGGGGTCACCATCTGAGGACATAAAGCAGCCAACTCGTGTGAACAAGTCGTGTATTCCTCAATTTCAGAGCCAATCATTTTAAGATTCCAGAATTCACTTTCCAGCTTCTGGACTTCATTCGTCGGGCAGTATTCTTCCTTCATCAGTATCTTGAAATCATCCCAAGGCATAACGTTAGCAGCATCAAGTCCTAAGGTCTGGACCTGCGAGTTCCACCATGTCAAAGATGGTCCTTCCATGGTCCTTCCAGTGTGCCAGAGGCGTACTTGACACGACTTCCAGCAGGACAGTTGCACATGGCGAACACTGACTCGAGCTTCTCCAGCCAGCGAAGCAGTGTGATAGCACCCTCAGAACCACTGAAAGAGTGAGGCTTACAATCCATAAACATCTTGAAGGTACAGACTGTTGGACCTCCTTGATTCAGATTCTGGTTGTTCTGGTTCTGATAGCGGGCCTGTTCATAGGCTGCGAGTGCATCAGCAACACGCTCATTGATGATAGCATTCAACTCAGCTTGAGTCATGTTGATGGTTCCTCGTCCACACGAGCGTCCACTCTTCTTCCAGACATGATTTCTTCAATTCACAATACATATAGTCACTAATCGGATAATAATTATTGATAAAATAAATTGTATCATACTAGTAGGAATGAAGGATTTATTTGCATATCAATAGTAAGGCTTTATGAGAACCGTGACCTCATGTCTCCAAGTATGAAATGAAAATTTGTACTAATTATGACCGTTATCACCCAACAGAGTTGCCAGAATTCTCATGCATGGCAAATTACAATTACGTGTGCACCCGTGATTCTAATTTGCTTTGCATGGTCACCCATGGTTCCTCCTATTCGAGATAACATACCTTGTCTAGTACCGAGTGTTACCAATGATAGAGGTGTCAAAGATATATTCATTATATCAAGGGTCGAATAATTAAGGTTGTACTAAGGTTGTACAAAGGATTCGGTTAAGATAACAACGGTGAATCAAGACGATTTGGCCTTTTTCCTGTGAAGTTCTAGGCGTTTAAATGTCTAAGTCCGATTCTCTGATAGACTTTGAATCTCTTAGTCGTCCCTCGTTTACTACTCAGACTAGTGTAGGAGATAGGATATGTTGGGAATGGTAACAGGTGTGAAAGAGTTGGAAGAGTAAGGTGTTGTTCTCTTTGTTTGTCATCGTTAGGCTAGTCATGCGAGTTAGAAAGGTTTCGGTGTTCCAAAGTGGTAATATTAGGTTCAATTCATCGTTGCTTCAACTCCAGAGTGAAGAAACAAGTGTAGATGTTGGAAGTGCGCGAGCGGGATTCTCCACCCCTCTGTTAGCCAATAATGATACATGTGTCACGTGGATAATGTTATGTCGTTCAGCAACGAAATGTTAGTATACCAGGAAGATGTTCGTACACAGTTGTAATCATGTAAAAGTGTCTGTGCGATACTAGTGTTGTGTTTAAGGCTATAGTCTAGATGCAAATGCAATCCTAGTTCTCTATAACCTGTGGCACTGATACCAATCTGTCACACCCTCAATTTTCACATACGGGGTTTTACCATTAGGCGTGTGACATACCAGGATCTTAGACACAGTCATCCGACGAACGACACTATATGAATTTAAAATAAACATTTGACTTCGTTCAGAGGAACATAAACGAAATTAACATCAGTGCGGAAGCGTATACATGATATGTAAATCCATTACATGAAAGTTACAAGTGCCAAGTCTAAACAAAATGTTCAATGCAAGAAAATAAGATCAATGAATGCATGTCCTGAGTGCGTTCCTGGAGCGTGCATCATGAGCTTATGCGTTCTTGTGACCTGAGAAAACATGCTAAAGTGTGTCAACATAAAGTTGGTGAGTTCACAGGTTTAATTAACAAGAAATGTGTCAGAAAGCGTTCCAATGGTTTAGTATATAAAGCATATCGTTAGGTAGCTAGCCTATGATCATGTTACTTAGCGTTTCGAACCGAAGCTGACTGTTTGCGTGTCCTATATGTTGTTGTATCCCCGTCATGTCTCACCAGAAAGTGACAAATGTTAGGTCAGTAATGCACCCCGTTTGACCTCCAATCAAGCTAGCGCGACTAGCCCGAGCCGGGTTTGTCAGACCCAGTAGTACTACTCAGAATTACCTCGCTACACATTACTAACGGTTCGAGAATGTCAGGACTGTTATGTGTGTTTGCACTAACGTAACAAGAGATATCAATAATACTAGAACCATTTATGTAAATCTGTTTGCATGTTTTCTTCCCCAAAAGGAAAGAAAGTAAATAGGGGCCGTGAAGACTCACAGGTTATGTAGTAAGTATGTAGGATGAAAGCCTCCCAAGTGTTGTTTACAATGAACTGTCAAACACCTATTGACAGTTATGTTAGGCGTTATGTTGTGTCTAGTGTTAATAGAATGTTTAGTCGGTCGGGTCGCATTGGTTCGGTCGTGGTTGACACACACACAAGCAGGCATACATGTATCAGACCTTATGTAGATCCCAAATGGGTTGCCGTTAATTGTAAACGGTTAGGTTATTTTAGATTGAAAAGTATGTGCTTGTTGATAGCGTTGACTTTAATCTTTGTGGTCAAGAAATGACACTTTATTGATGTTACCTTATCATCACATGATAGGCACACCGCACACAAGAAAAATTCACACACAATGACTCCAATCGCATAACAACGCTAGACGCATGACTGGACACTTCATCCGCACGAATGGGCCTTCAATCGTACGAATCAGCTTCAATCGTATGATTGAACCCTCATTCGTGCAACTCAGCATTCAGTCATACCACACATCACCCATTCGCACGACTCAACGGCCATTCGCACGACTGAAACTTCATTCGTACGATTGGACCTTCAGTCGCGTGATACACAGTCGCACATATTCATCCGTTTGACTCAATCCCACACACTCTCAATTGTATGCATTCAATCGCATGACACGTACAGACGCCTGGACACAGTCAAATGACTCACCCCAGTCGCACCACTCAGTCGCACGACACGCCCAGTCGTACGGCTCAGTCGCACGACTGGCACAGTCGCGAACTGCAGCAGATCGCGACTGCTGGTGGGGCTGAACAGCCTTCGGCTGTTCCGTGCATTGTTTTCACACATCAAGGACTTCCAGAAACACTTTCCTAACATGTCTAAGTAAAACCCACATGCAGATGGACATCACACGCACCCACACGACCATATGCATTCGGGTTGAACCCGAGCACCCGAAACCCCAAATTCGCACAAGTGAACAAGCAATAAAATGGATGACCGAGGTCGCCTACCTACTGTAATTGTGTTAACTCAGTTGTAGCTACGATTTCCCCGGTGAAAACGAGCTCAAACGAGGTGATTGTTGGTGCTAGGAGGTGGTAGAGAGGTGGAGGAGGAGATGGTGAAGAAGAAGAAGAAGAAAGGGAGTGGAAATGAAAATAGGGCCGGTAAAGGGTTTATATACCCAGCCCTAGTTTGGCAATTAGTCACGTTTTGTCCTCGTACTTAGTCCCCGAGTTCCCGAATTTGTTTCGGTTGATAACGACGTAAATGGGCGCTATGTTAATTAAGAGGATTCCTTAAGTAATCCCGTTTATTTGAATCCTATACAACATTAATGTTAGTATTATATATCATAATTTATTTAACGATGTCGGTGGCGATGCTTGTATACGTTTCGGGTAATAACGAGAATGTAACAATGATAACGACAACAGTCTGAATGGTGTTAACCTGAAATTACGGTGTGTCACATTCATATCCCATCTACATGAAGGACTTGTTTAAAGTAGACTTTGGGAAGGACAAGTCGCCTTCTAAATCGTCCAGCTTGAGATGAGTGTTGATGGAGACTAGAGTGATGAAATTTTCCTCCGCTATAATGTGGCAGACAGTGTCTTCTCCCCATTCATAGTGACCTCTTTGCAGGTCCTCCAAAACTCCAATGTTGATCTTTATAGTAGAGGATCTATGATGTGGGAGGTGAAGTAGTTGGATAGAGTCAAGAAATGGTAGACCTCTGAGTAACCAAAATCTTTCTCAAAGTTTAACAGAGCAACCTGTTGTGTTGCCTGTGTAGATGCATGGAAAAATCTTATTGGTTTCGAGGATCAGGTTTGGCTATTGATGATAACTTTATGAGGTTGAAAGGTAAGAAAAGGCAGTTTGTGGGTAAATTTAGGTTAGAGAAGTTTTCAGATCAAAAGGAAAGTGAAAGAGGGGAACCGTTGAGTGTATATATACATATATATATATATGTGTGGTGTGTGTGTGTGGTATATGAAATGGATTTGAGACAAGATTAATGCAAAGGATAAACTTTGAAATCTGAATATTGGTCCCACCTCTGAAAAAGCACCCAAAACGGAAGTTTTCTTGGAAGTCAATAATCTTCCAAAGGTAATTTGTCTTCAAAAGTTTTTATAAAAGCTTCCGAAGTCAATTTTGACTTCCAAAGATATTCTTGAGCCTTATTTGGAATTTTGCTTCGGAAGAAAAATACTTAGAGTATTTATACTTTAGAGACATATTGGTTTTGTAAGATATTAAAACTAAGATGTTTTTCTCACAAAGTAACAAATCTTCCCAGGTTTAATTGCTTTCGGAAGAAGATTGTCCTTCAAATATATAAGTACTTAGAAGCATATTTAAGCTTCAGAAGATATATTAGAATTTCTTCCAAAGGTAAATGTCTTATGAGTAGTTATTAGTTTTGAAGACAAAATGTTCTTCTGAAGACAACTTAATGTCTTTCAAGAGAAAATATGTTTAAAATTTCCAAAATTCTAAGGAATATCATTTGAAAAGATTTCTTTCAAAATAAACTGAGCTTATTTAGGTGATTATATAGACAACTTGAGACATGCATATTTTAAAATAATCATGTATGTAGTTAAGAAAAACCTACTCAAAGATAATTATCTCAATAGCTGATACAAGATATTTAGATATCTATTCATCAAAAGCCTTTGTAAACAGATCAGCATATTGTTCATTTGTGTTAACTTTGACTTGTTTTATCAATCCCTTTTCAAAATTATCTATAATCAAATAATACCTGATGTTGATGTGTCTTATCCTTTAGTGCTACACAGGAATCTGTGGGTGTCTTTAAAACCTTACATTCAATCATGTTGAATCTGGTAAGTATGTCTTGTATGTACTTTGACTGACTTATGAAGATGTCATTGTCAACCTGTTTCACTTGACTTCCTAGAAAGAATCGAGTTCCCCCATGGCACTCATTTCAAATCTATTCTTCATCAGCTTCTCAAAGTATTTGCAGAGCTTTGGATTAGGTAACCCAAAGATTATGTCATCTACATAGACTTGAACCATCATCAAGTCATTCCATGTTCCTTTGATGAAGAGTGTTCAATCAATAGTACCCCTCTTGTAGACATGCTAACAGAGATACTGACATAGTGTCTCATACCACTTTCTTGAACCATCATCAACACTCACTGTTCTTCAGTTTGGAACTTTGAAAAACAGTATTTGAGTGCTGATCTTTGACAAAAACCAAGCAAAAATCTCATAAAATCAACAAAAGTGACTCCAAATACATTGATGCAGATCTGAAAACCCTACTGTTGTTACTTTTCATAGAAGACACAAAATATACCTGATACCTGGACTGTTTGAACTGTTGTACATAAAATCAACATAACCATATTAAACCCTTAAAATCAGTTTATTAAACATGGATTCTATTAACTTTGCTAAGCTTGGTCATGCTTCTAAACGCTAATGCTTAAACACAAATTTGAGTTTAAGTAATGGAAAACCAGGTTTAGGAACTATATTAAGGGTGTAGATCCGAATTACTAGATATCTATATGCAAGGGGCCTTACATTCTAGTTTCATTGACTGCTGATCAAGCTGCATAATACAAGACAGTCAGAATTCCCATTGTGGATCCAAGTCTTAATCTTGATGATGATGAATATAAGAAGATTTAGATTGACCTTAAATCTTGCTCCATTCTGACTCAGGCTTTAAAGATGGATATCCACAAAAGATTAGGAAAATATGGCACAACAAAGGAGTATGGGATGCACTGTAGATCATGTGTAAAGATAAAACCTTCCACCATACCAAGGGAAAATCTATTCCTAAACAACCTCATAGATTTGTCTAATTGGTAAATGACTTGGAGATAATAGGAGTCACTTATAAAGAAAAAGAAATGAACAAGAAAATGTTGCACAGTCTGCTAGAAAGTTGGAAGTAGAATGTGACCATGCTGAAAACACAATTGATTTAAAGAGCACAAGCTTGGACACCATGATAATTAAAATTAAAGCCCTTAAGTTGGATGAAAGAAGTAGAAACTTGAGTGCATCCCAAGTTATTAAGGCATACAAATTTCCCTTAGGATCTCATTGTGTGGAAAATGCCTTTATAACTAAAGAAGATGATTTTCTGTCCTTCAGAGATCAATCCAAAACCACTAGATTCATTGCATCATCTCAGTAACAAAAGCAATCATCACCCAATCCATCCACTTCCACACCAACTAGCATGCCTCTTGATCAAAAATCAGAATAACAAAAGGCTACTTACAATGCCTTTGTTGCTATCTTTGAAGCATACTTAGGAGGAAGACTCACTTCAGAACACTTGATACAAGAAGATCTAGAAGAAATGGATCCAGATGATGTTGAAGAAATGGATTTGCAATGGCAAATGGCCATGATTGCTATGAGAGAAAAGAAATTGTTTAGAAAGGGAAAGAATCTAAGCTTGAATAAAACACAAAGCTTGGATATGACAAGTCCAAGGTGAAGTGTTTCAACTGTGGTATGACTGGTCACTTCTTAAGGGATGCGATGCACCCCGCAGAAGCAACAACAACTATCAGAGAAATTATCATAGTCAACCATCATCACAATCAACTTCAGCTCCATAATCAAGTCATCAAAATCAATTCAGCATCAGCATCATGATCAACAATCTCATCAAAGTCAGCACTAACTGACTCAGTAAGCCCATGGAAATAGCTAGTCAACCTCAAATGCACTTTTCATCAGACAAGATGGAGTCTGTGATTGGACCCTATATGTCGAGGAAGTTAAACCTCAATTTCAAAATCACGCACTCATGGCTGACATCAATGATAGTCAAACCCCCATGCCATCTGAGGTAAAATCAATTCTTTGTAGTGAAAAATGCATTAATGAATTACAAGGATATAGAGAACACAATCATAAACTGGCTACAAAAATCAAAGAAGAAATAAAATCTGAAACGTTAAGATATGAAATAAATCTCTGAAATCAAAATCAAGTCATTACTTTCAGATATTGAAAAACTACATGGTGAAAAGTATACTCTTGTTGCTGAGAATGCGAGGTTAGCTGAATTGTTAACCAAAACCAAAGCTGAGCAATCAGCCGCTGAAATGAAACTTAAAATGTTTCAATTCTCCTCTATCAAGCTACAAGAGTTACTTGATTCACAAAAAGAGCCCAAGGACATGACTGGGATTGGATACAATTCTTGTCCTCCACCATACAATGACAATTACACTGTTATGCCTGACCCATTCACTTTGTCTAAATCAAATGAACCTAAAGTTACTGAAACAAACACAGTAGTTGCACAGATAACTAATCCTTAAAATAGTCCAAATGTCTACATTGAAACAAATAAGGATAAAATCAGATTAGGTCATCCCATCAAGATCAAAGAGTGCTCAGACAAACATGTAAGTGTCAGGAAACAAAAGAGTCCAGTCAAGGAAATTGTTCCTTTTGGGAAATTCATTCCAGAAATAGTCAAAGTAACTGAGAATGCTAAGTGTCTTTGAAACCAACTGCTAAAAGCAGGTCCAATGGTGAGATTAAATCTTCAAAAAATTCAAGCAAATCAGAAAAGATTTCAATGAAAACTAAAGGCAAAGCATTAGCTTCTCTATCATTTGGAGTGAAATCACCCAAGATTCAAACACCAAAAATGAAATCGAGCTGAACTCACCATGAAAATCAAAACAAGGAATAGGTTTTGATATATTCAACAAAAAGGATGTTGATCAATTTGATTCAGAAGTGAGGAAGACTCAAAAGAAGCAAAGACATCCTTTACACAAACAAATATAGTCTTATGAATATCCCCCAATCCATGTTTCATAATAGTCTTACGTTCATATTGCTACCACAAACATGACCGACTACGGACATTTAGAATAATAAACATATTTATGGATGTAGACATGCTAAAATGAACATAACTCGGAAATCACAAATATATGAAGGAGTTAAATATTAAATTTTTCCAAACTTTTAAATACTAAACAGATCAATTCAAATCACTAGAATATCAAAGTCCTAAGGCACAAGTATGACTTTCATGCTTTGCCATTTCAAGGAGCTTCGTGACTGGATCCGCAATGTTTTGATCGGTGTGAACTTTAATAATACATATCTTTCCCTTTTCAACTTTATTCCTTATGTAGTTGAATCTCCGCTCAATGTGTATAGTCTTTTGATGTGCACGGGTTCCTTGATTTGTGCAATCGCACCCTCGTTATCACAAAATTTCTAGGGGTCTTGAATGGTAGACCACCCCTAGATCGGTGATAAATTTCTTTATCCATGCAGCTTCCTGAGCTGCTAATGAGAGGCTATGTATTCAAATTCTGTAGTGAACAATGCTACCACGTCTTTTTTAAACTCTTCTAGGAAACTACTACTCTATTTATAATGAAGATAAACCCCGACTGTGATCGAGAATCATCTCGATCAGTTTGGAAACTCGCATCCGTGTAACCCTTTGCAACGAGTTCCTCTTCATCATATCCGTATATTAGAAACATATCCTTAGTCCTCCTAAGGTATTTCAATATACTTTTAACAGCCATCCAATGGCTATTACCTGTATTCTGCTGATATCTGCTTATCATGCTTAACGCACATGACACGTCCGCATATCATCGCATACATGATGGATCCTATAGCAGACGTATATGGGATGTCCTTCATTCGTTCTTGCTCATCCTTTGAGCTTGGACATTATGATGTACTCATATTGTCCCTCTTTGAATAGGTATCATACCTTTCTTATAGTTTTCCATCTTTAACCTTTTCAAGATTTTATCAATATATGCACTTTGATTTAAACCTATCAACTGCGTCGATCTGTCCCTATACTCTTTATTCCCAAAATATAGACGGCTTCACCAAGATCTTTTATGGAAAAAAACTTCCAACCTAGTTTTTAACACCTTCCATGGTTGGAATATCATTTCCAAAAAGTAGTATGTCATCAACATACAATACTAAGAATGTAATTATGCTCCCACTAGCCTTCTCATATACACAAGCCTCGTCAGCGTTCTTGATGAAACCGAATTTCTTGATCTCTTCATCAAAACGGTGATTCCAACTTCTCGATGCTTGTTTCAATCCATAGATCGATCTTTTAACTTTCATACTTTATTAGGATGTTGTGGATCGACAAAACCATTAGGATGAACCACATGGACAGTCTCTTTGAGATGTCCATTAAGAAAAGCGGTTTTGACATCCATTTGCCAAACCTCATAGTCATAATATGCAGCTATGGCAAATAATATCCTAATTGACTTTAGCATTGCCAAAGGCGAGAAGTTTCATTATAATCAACCCCTTGAGTTTGAGTGAAACCTTTTGCTACAAGTCTTGCTTTGTAAGTATCCAAGTTTCCATGCATATCCGTTTTCTTCTTGAAAACCCCTTGCATCTAACGGTTTGGAGTTAAGTGGAGTGTCAACCAATTCCTAAACTTGGTTGTCATACATGGATTGTATCTCTACGTTCATGGCTTCTAGCCATTTGTCACAATCCAAACGGGACATCGCATCATGGTATGTATTGGCTCATCGGAGTCAACCGCATAGCATCCATTCATGAAAAATCCATATCTTTCATGGGAATGCTAACTCTACCAGATCTGCGAACGTTTTGTGTGTATTGACAACCTCTTGATCATCATTAACAACCTCTTGTTGATTGCTAGTGTGAACCAAACATGTATTGGCTTATGGATCTTGATCCTCATCAAATTCCACTGTTCAATACGTCATTCCTTCCATAAGGAACTTAGCTTCCAAGAACTCTGCCTTTCGAGCAATAAATAATTTTGCTCTGTTGGATCAAAGAAGTAGTATCCTATATAGTCTTTGGGATATCCAACAAATATACACATAGTGGAATGACTTTCCAACTTGTTTTGGGTGTTTAGCTTAATATAAGCTTCACAACCCCATACTTTTAAATATGATAGTGATGGAACTCTTCCATGCCATATTTCAAAGGTGTCAAATCTATTTTCTTGGTCGAGGCCATATTCAAATACGAGCCGGGAGAGCAATGCGAAACCCCAAAATGATAGACGTAGTGAGCATACAGCCATCATAGATCAACCATATCCAATAAGGTTCAGTTTCTCCTTTCAGACACACCATTATGTTATGGTGTTCCGGGTGGAGTAAGTTGTGAGACAATCCCACAACTACTTAGATGATCCTGAAAGCCTCACTGAGGTATTTACCTCCTCTATCTGAACGAACTTTGATAGATTTGTTGAGTTGATTTTCTACTTCATTCTTGAAGATTTAGAACATTTCAAAAGCTTCATTTTTATGTATCATCAAGTATACATACCCATAGCGCGGTAATCATCGGTAAAGGTAATGAAGTATCATTCACCATTTCTTGTCATTGTCTTAAAAGGACCACATACGTCCGAATGTATGATTCCCAATAAGTCTTTTGCCCTCTCATTAGTACCCACTAAAGGGCGACTTGGTCATCTACCTTGTACACAAGATTCACACTTATCAATGAACCATTTTCATTTGTTTTCAAAAGACCATTCTTTTGAAGTGTTTGAATCCGATTCTTGTTTATGTGACCAAGACGACAATGCCAAGATATGAATCACTTAAACCCATTTTACGTTTCTTAGTGCTTGTTTGGTATAATGAGTTATTAAAGGATAAATCATCATGAACCAATTCATAGATACCATTAAAAGGCATAGCCTTAAATAAAATACATCATCCATACAAACATAAATACCATTGTTTACAAACTTTAAATCATAACCATATTGTTTTAAAAGGGAAACAGAAATTATGTTCCTAGTCAAACTAGGAGCATACAAAATTTTTTAAGAACAACTTCCAAACCATTTGAAAGTTCCAAAATAAAGTCTCCTTGGCTTCGACATCAACTTTTGCCCCATTGCCCATGTAAAAACTCGTGTCTCCCTTCCTGAAGTGCTTATTTCTTTTGAACCCCTGCAACAAATTGCAAATGCGAGTTCCACATCCGATATCCAATAACCATGTGTTTGAAGAAATAACATTTAAACCAATATGAATCATGAAAGTTGTACCTGAGTTTTGCCCAGCATCCCTCTTGTTTCTCAACTGCTTGAGATAGGTTGGACAATTCCTTTTCCATGTCCTATCTCACCACACTCAAAGCATGGATCGTTCTCCGTTACCTTAGGCTTCTTAAGCTTGGGCTTTGGAGGTTCCGCTTTAGCCTTTCCCTTCCCCTTGCCTTTGATGTATCCCTTTCCTTTGGCAACATTTGCCTTGGGATCGGGAATGGCCTTTTCTTATAGCCTCCCTCATTGATGGAGAGAACAGGTAGAACCTTTCTACTCATCCCTGCCTCACGCTGTTTTGAGCATTGCGTGAAGCTCACCAATGCTCTTGTCCCATCCGTTCATATTGTAATTCATTATGACGTCTCAAACTTTTAGTTAGGCCATTAAGGATCAAATCCGTGGCAAACTCCTTTGAAACGGGATAGTTAAGCCTCTCGAGGCAATCAATGTGGCTTTTCATCTTAAGTACATAAGATGATACCGATTGGTTTTCTTCCATATGACACGCATGAAGCGCTCGAACCGTTTCGAAGCGCTCTACCCTAGCTTGTTGAAGGAACATTTCCTTCAATTGGGTAACCATGTCATATGCCCCATGATGCTCCAAATCCTTTTGGAGTTCGGGAATCATAGATCCCAACAAGGTAGTCAATATTTGAAAATTGCAACCTATTGCAACTTCTAGCCTTATGGGATCGTTTAAACATCTTAGGTTTAGTTGGCATGTAAAATCCCATCAACACCATTGTACGCCATGCTTCAGTGACCCTATGCACATGGTTTCCAATTCAAGTCATCCTACTTAGACACACGTGTGAGTTTACACATACAAGTGGTTAGGTGACCTTTATCCCATAAATACGTTTAGCCCACCTCAAACACACAGTTCCCTAAAAGTGGTTAGGTGACCTTTATCCCACAAATAGTTCTCAAGTGATTCGAGTGTCGTGTAAAAGGATGGTATTAAACTTGTTTCCAAGGGGATTTTAGTTTTCATTAATTCTAGTTTTGAAAACTCTATGTACCTTGTATTTGCATGCTTTCAAATACATGGTATCCTATGGTTCTCTTTTTAGTAAAAACCCCTTTTATTAAAATCATTAATCCTTTTAATAACCTTTTATTATCACTTAATGATTAGGAACCACAAATTTTGAGCTTGTTTTGTTTGTTAATAAGTTTGTTTTGCACATCCAAATATCAAACAACAATCATATAACAAACAACCAAACAAGCATAATGATACAATCATAAATGCATAACCATAGCCACTAAGTTGACCACTTGTTTTGCATTCACAAGTGTTGTCATTTGGTCTTTCCTAAGGGTTAATCACAACGCACAAGATAAGATCTCCAAAGACCACCAGTTGAAGTTGCATCCAAATGCTGCAAGTCCTTCTCTTTGTGCCTTCCTTTTGTGCTTCCATCTTGTGCATCTTCTTTTACAAAATTTATATCCTAATACAAATTTTCTAATAAAAGAAAACACCTAATCTATTTATTATATCACCATTGAATGATAAATAAATTACATCTAAATACAAGCACAAAAGAATAAATAATACAACCCATTATTGAATGAAATCAACCAAAATCAAACATTCAACCAAAACCAAAACAACACAAGGTCAAGGCTAGGTTATGCACCAATATTAAACAACATATTCATCATACAAGAACCATAAATCCGCATTTAACCCAAATTTTCGGCCAACATGAACCCAAAATTTAGGGTTTTTGTCCAAACACAATAATCAACCATTTGACATCTTTCTTTCAAGGTTTAATCACGAGCATGTAAGATATAACCTTGAAAGATTGAGGATTCATTATATAATCACAAAACAGCCCCTATTAGGTGTTAAAGTCCCATAAAACCAATTTACAAGGACAAAGAAGCTAGTCATCCACATATCCGGCTCTAGATGCCAATGTTGGGTTTGTTAGACTCATTATCAAAGTTGTTTAACCATTTAAACATGAAAAAACAGCGGAATAAACCTTAATATTATGTTTTGTAAACTGAAAATTAAGGCATAATATATAACATCAACAAACCCAAGAACATAGGATCAAATATATGTGAATGGACTAGCTATCAAGAATGAAAAACACCAAAAAACACCCATGAAACTACCTTTCAGGAGCTGCCAAGAATGTGAAATTTGAAGAAGAGATGAAGTTCTTGAAGGACCAAACACCAAAGAAGATATCCTCAAGCTTGCATACCCACAAGTGTGAAGCAAACACCTCTTGTTGCAAGGATTTAACACCAAATCGAGCAAGATTATGGCTGCCAGAAAACCCCTTTTTCAGCCTTGTTCTTCTTCAAAGATAAGAGAAAAGATGGTTCTTGCATGTATGAGAGAGAATACAAAGTGTGTTTGTGAACTAGTCAATGTGGTGTGTTGTTCCAAAGCAACAAAAGACCACCAATGCCCCTAAAGGGGCGGCCGAAACTTGTTTTAAGATGGGTTTCCCCCCCATTTTTAAAACACCCAATAATTGTTAACTAGTTACATAATAAGTTGTCTAATTAACCTTTTAATTATATAACCTATACACACACTATTATTATTTGATGTTATTTAACCAACTTAAATAACAATACAAATAATGTCCATGAACAAAATATCCTTATAAGTTGTTCTATCTCATATACAATTTATTTAGAAAACCCATTTTCTAAATTGGTGTAATTATTTAATGCATGATCATATCATCAATTATATATTTATTGGTATTCGCTAAACTTGTTATTGGGTATGACCCGACTTGGATCATGACGTACTAACCACATCAATGTTCTATGTGTCTTGGGCATAAAGAATCCAACAATGACAAATCACAATAAATCTGATTGCTTCTTCAATTAGAAAGGCTTGAGAATTCCACAAAACAAGCCTATTTCACCAATTTAAACTATGAAGGTCAAAGCTAGAAGTCCACAACATAATAAAAATTCAAGAATTTCAAATTGTGATAATGACTTCTATGACAATTAGCAGTCAAAGAGTATCAAAAAAATTTAAATTAAATTATGAAACAATCACTTAATGTCTTTCCTAAATATAAAAAAAGTGATTTCAAAAAATCAAAAGTGTGCCAATTTCTATCTAGAATTAGGATCAAAGGTTTGGCTACTCTTCTGACACTTCGGTTGAAATTGAGCAGAATAAACAAGAAAAATCTCACACAAACCCATCAAAGCATCTTCCTCTAAACACAACCTAGAAGAAATATCAAGAAGTTACAGTCATGGATAGGAACGGGCAACCCAAGACTATCATGGCTTGGCTTTCATATCCTAACTAGTTTCTTTTTGCTTGTAGGGTCAACCATACAGGTCCAACTTTTATGGTATGTGGACAGTGGATGCTCCCAACACATGACAGGAGACAGTTCCCTCCTTCATGACTTCAAGCACATTCAAGGAACTACTGTAGCATTTGGTGGAGATTCACAAGGTGGCAGAATTACTGGTGAAGGATCTGTGACAATGGATTACTTAGCTTTGATAGAGTGAACTACTGCGAGCAGCTAAATTTCAATCTTCTTAACGTATCTTAGATCTGTGACAAGAATATTCCACTCACTTCTCATTGCTACCTTCTGAAACAAGGATTTTAAATTCCTGAAGAATTGGTTGTCTTGAAGACTCCAAGTAAGAATAAACCTATGTCTTAAACCTTAATTCTACGCATCCTAAAGAAAAACATGTCTTGTGTCTAAAGCATCATTTGATGAGTCATAACTTTGGCATAGATGCTTAGGACATACAAATTTCAAAAACATGAACGGCTTGGCCAAAGGAAACCATGTTATCGTTTTACCACAAAAAAATTCCATTTCATTGACAACTGTTTCGCATGTCTCAAAGGAAAACAACAGAAGTCTTCTCATAAACCTAAGCTTGTGAACACAAACATACTCCATTGAAGTTACTTCACATGATCTCTTTGGACCAACTCATGTTACATTGAAAAAAACAATATTGTTTGGTGATCATTGATGACTATTCATGTTTTACATGGCTTTTCTTTTTACTTCATAAAATGAAGCATCACAAATAATAAAAGACTTTATCACTAAAATTAAGAATCCACTTGATCATAAAGTAAAATCAATTAGAAGTAAGAATAGAACTGAATTCAAAAATGAAGATCTAAGTTCATTTTGTGCAACCAAAGGCATTGCTCATCAATTCAGTGCAGCTGGAACTCCTCAACAAAATGGGGTAGCTGAAAAGAGAAATAGAACACTAATTGAAGCAGCAAACGAACAATACTAGCAGATGCTAACTACCAATTACCTTTTGGGAGAAGTAGTTAACACATCCTGCTTTGTACAAAATCATACTTTGATAGTCAAAGAAAGCAACAGAACACCATGTGAACTTCTCTTTCACAGAAAACCATAAATTGGATTTTCAATTCATTTGGTAATCCTGTATCAGTATTAAATACCCGAGATTATTTAGGAAGGTTTGCTTCAATGTTTGATAAGGGATTCTTTATAGGTTATTACTCAGTCTCAAAGCTTTAAGAGTGTTTCAAGATTAGACAAAACATCATTGATGAATCAACTAATGTTCAATTTAATGAACATTCCTTTCCTAAGTCAACAAATGGTCCCGACTAGTTGTTTGATATTGACTCGTTTACTAGATCCTTTGATCATTTTCACTTGTCAAATGCAGGTAACCTACATCAGCTAGAACTTCCAAACACGAAAGAAAAGATGATTTTCCTGTGATCCCTCCTACATCTGCTGACCAACTTGATGAATATGTTCCATTACAAGCTGATCCTGCCAGACAAGTACCATAAATGAGAGTGTTTCAACTGAGGTCGGTCCTAGTTTACCTCCTACTCCTTCAGATGAACCATGAAATGAAATGAGGAATACTGAACCAGTCTTTATACCAGCTAACATTGAGAGAAATGCAAATGATGATAGTGTTCAAAGCGTAGTAGATACTGAAGCAGAAATGGGTGAAGCCTTTGATTACTTTCATTCTTCTCCATCATCACAACCTGAACGTGCCTCTTACCATGATGATCTGAATGTCTCCAACCTTGATGTATCAACTGCTAGTGACTCCATTCCAACTACCAGGATACATAAGGATCATCTAGTGTCAAGCATCATTGGTGAACTAGATGAGCGGGTGACTAGAAGCAAGTCAAGTATTGCAACATCTATTTGTTTTCTTTTCTTTCCAGTAGATAATGCCCAAGAACATAAAAGAGGCCCTTCAAGACAATATCCGATTTATGGAATCCAGAAAGAGTTGCTCTAGTTCAAGAAATAAGAAGTATGGCAACTGGTAGATCTACCCGAAGGTCAATACCCTATCGATACCAGATGGTTGTACAGAAACAAGACTGGTGATATGGGCATTGCATCAGAAACAAAGCACGATTAGTGGCACAGGGATACACTCAAGATGAAGGAATAGATTATAATGAAGTGTTTGCTCCTGTAGCCAGATTAGAAGCCATTAGACTTTTTTTTTCGTACACTGCATCCATGAAATTCACAATGTACCAAATAGATGTAAAGTTTGCCTTTCTCTATGGCAAAGTTTCTGAAGAAGTCTATGTGAGTCAATCTCTAGGCTTTGAAGACCCGGATTTCCCTTACAGGGTATACAAGCTTGACAAAGCGTTGTATGGTCTACATCAAGCCCCACGAAGTTGTATGAGACTCTATCATCCTTCCTTCTTGCACACGGGTATGAGAGAGAAAGATTGATCAGACTCTCTTCAGAAAAAGAAAAGGAAAAAAAATATTGCTAGTCCAGATTTGTGTGGATGATATTATTTTTGGCTCAACAAACAAGCAACTCTGCAAGGATTTTAAAGACCTTATGCATTCCAAGTTCCAAATAAGTGCAATGGGGGAACTCACTTTCTTCTTAGGGTTGCAAGTACAACAAACATCTGATTGAATCTTCATCAATCAATCAAAATAGTGGAAACCATTTTGATGAATTTTATTTTACAGATTGTCAGTCCATTAGAACTCTTAGTGATACAAAGATGAAGATAGGTCTAGATTTAGAAGGAAAATCAGTGGATCAGGCACATTACAGATCTATGGTTTGATCTCTCATGTATTAATAGCTAGTAGACCTGACATAATGTTTTGGTGTTGTGTTGGTGCCAGGTATCAAGCAGATCCCAAGGAATCTCATGTAAATACGATCAAGAGAATATTCAGATATCTTAAGGGCAAGCCTGTACTTAGACTTTGGTATCCAAAGGAAGGAGATTTCAATCTTTATACATATACAGACAGTGACTATGGGGAATGCAACTTCAATAGGAAGTCCACTTCTAGCGATTGTAAATTTCTTGGTCCCAGGCTAGTCTCCTGGCAGTGCAAGAAGGAACAAACGTGTCTATTTCAACACCAGAAGTTGAGTATATAGTGGCATCAGCTTGTTGCTCTCCAGTTCTCTGGATTCAAATTGGATGCTTGGCTATGGTTTTTAACTTCTTGCACACACCAATACACATTGACAACACAGCAGCAATGTTTATAACAAATAATCTATTCAGTTCAGCACTGAAAACCAACACATTGAAATTTGATATCACTTTTTGAGAGACTGTGCTAAAAAGGGTTAATCAAGTTGATACAGGTCCACACTGTAGGATTTTGTGTGCCCAAGACACTTAGAATATTGATGTGGTTAGTACGTTATGATCCAAGTCGGGTTATACCCAATAACAAGCTTAGTAAACACCAATTGATATTTAATTGATGATATGATCATGCAATTAAATATTTACACCAATTTAGAAAATGAGTTTTCTAAACAAGTTGCATATGAGATGGAACAGTTTATTAGGATATTTTGTTCAATAATGTTATTTGTAATGTTATTTATATAAGTTAGATAACATTACAAATTAATGGGAGTGTATAGATTATACAATTAAATGGTTAGTTGTATATCTAGTAAGAGGTCTAGTTACAAGACCATTTAACATGTGTATATGTGTCTAATTGAAAAAAGAGGGAAACCCCTTTTGAATTGTAAGATTCGGCCGCCCCCCCCCCCTATTTTCTATTGGACCAATTTGCTTTGTTAAACTAACACACATTAAGTGGTCTTGGGGTCATCTCTTACACCACTATTCTCATTGCATGCAAAAGACACAAAACACTCTTCCTCTCTCTCTAGTTACGGAACAAGGCAGCAGCCTTAGAGGGTTTTGAAGATCAATTTTGTGTTCATTTTGTGGTGATTCTTCCTAACAAGAAGGGTTTGCAAGGAGGCTTAGGGTTTGCAAGGAGGCTTAGGGTATACAAGCTTGAGGGCTCCTAATCTTGAAGTCTAGGCCAATTTGAAGCATCAAACATCCTCCTTCTTTTATCGTTTTGTTGCTAAAAAGGTAGTAATCACAGCTCATTGTGGTTGTGATTTTATGTGCATTTACATAAGTTCATAGCTTGTTTATTCACATATTATGATCCTTTGATTTTGGGTTTGTTTCAAAACATATGTATGTCAAATGGGACACGTTTTTTCAGCTTATAAACTTAGTTATAATGCTTAACTTCCGCTGTGTTTTCAGAAAGTTTAAAAGGTTAAACTCGTTTTTGTGTTCCATCAAACCCATCAATGGCATCAAGAGCCGGTTATGTGGATAACTTGCTTGTTCTTAGTCTTTAAAATCGTTTAAAGGAGCATAATCAACTTAGAAAAGGCTGATTTGGGGCTGCTATATTTCTGTTCTGTTGAATCCCCAACTTTCAAGGTTATATTATACATGCTAGTGATTAAACCTTGAAAGATATATATTTGATATGTTGTGTTGTTTGGACAACATCTAAACCCAAATTTTCAGTTTATGTTGGCTGAAAATTCATGGGTTTTGAGGGGATTCATAGTTATATTTTGGATGATATGATGGATGTTTATTTTAGTGCATAACCTAGCCATTGACCTTGTGTTGTTTGGATGTTTGTAATGGTTGTATTCATTCATTCAATTGGGTGTATTATCTATTGTTTGTGCTTTGTTTCAAGTGTAATTTATTTATTATTGGGTTGTAATAAATTGATTAGGTGTATTTTCATTTTACTAGACATCTTGTATTAGACTTTATATCTTGTAACATGAAGACATACATATTGGAAGCACAAAGGAAGGTCATAAGAGAAACATGGAGCATTTTGGATGCGGTTTCAAGTGGGAGGCTTTTGGAAGATTTCTATGTGATTTGTTTGTGACCCTTAGGAATGCCCTATGGACCACACTTGTGATGGCAAACAAGTGTGGACCACTTTAGATGCTATGGTTATGCACATATGCAAATTGTTGTTGTTTATATTATGCTTGTTTGATTGTGGTTTTATGATGATTGTATGATATTTGGATATAATAAACAATCTTAATAAAATGATCTTAACAAGCTAATATAATATGGTTCTTAATCATTAAGTATTAATAAATGGTTATTAAAAGGATTAATGGTTTTATAAATAAAATGGGTTTTATTAAAAGAACCATAGGGTATCTTGTATTTGAAAGCATGCAAATACAAGTACATAGAGTTTTCTAAACTAGAATTATAAAAACTTTGAATACCTAACAAACAAGTTTAACAACGTCCTTTTGCACAACACTTAAGTCATTTGAAACTCTTAATGGAATAAAGGTCACCTAACCATTTTGAGGGAACTTGTGACTTAAGGTGGGAATACCACATTGGTGGGATAAAGGTCACCTAACCACTTATGTTAGTAAACTCACATGTGTGTGCAAGTAGGGTAACTTGATTTGCAAACCATGTTAAATGGATCACCTACAATATGGTTTCCAAATGGTGTTGATGGGATTAACATGCCGACTTTACATATGATGTTCAAAAGTCGATCCCATACCTCTAGAAGTTGCAAATGGTTGCAACCGTCAATCGTTGACCACCTTATTAGTTTAAATCATGGGATAAAGGTCACCTAACCATAATTTAAATGTAATGTTGGGTTCTAGATTTAATATAAAATGACCTTAAAAGGCATTAATTTAAAAATAGCAATATCAAAAATACTAAAATAGATCTTTGTTAATTTTGTAGATGGCCTCCAATAATGAAAATCACGATAACTCATCCACGTCCAACCAATCATTACGAGCGATCCTCCAAAAGGAATGTCTAAATCATAACAACTTTATTGATTGGTATCGAAACTTGAGAATTGTTCTCAAGCAAGAGAGAAGATCATATTTTTAGACGACCCTATCCCTGATCAACCTACTGAGGATGATGAGGAGGCCTACAACGATTGGCTGAAGTACACTGAGGACTCCGTCCAAGTGTCTTGTCTCATGCTAGCGAGCATGACTCCGGATCTCCAAAGGAGTATGAACATCACGGAGCTTACGACATGATAACTCAGCTGAAGGAAATATTCCAACGGCAAGCAAGGGTTGAGCGCTTCGAAACGGTTCGAGCACTCTATGCATGTCGTATGGACGACAACCAATCTGTCGTATGTACCCGTCTCGAAGGAATTAGCCACGGATTTGATCCTAAATGGCCTTACCAAGAAGTTCGAGACATTCGTGTTGAACTACAACATGAATGCATGGGACAAAAGCATTGGTGAGCTTCACTCAATGCTCAAAACGGCCGAGGCGGCCATGGGTAAAAGGTTTTACCCGTTCTAACCATCAACGAAGGTAGAAAACAAAGGCCTCATCCCGCACCCAAAGCAAGGGTTCCCAAGGGTAAGGGACCCATATGGGGAAAGGGGAAAGGGGAAAGGGGTGGCAAGGTGCCACCCAAACCACAAGAGAAAAAGCAAAGGTTGCTACCAATGACCCATGCTTCAAGTGTAGGGAGATAGGACATTGGGCAAGGAATTGTCCTGTCCATCCCCAAGAGTTGAAAGCAAGAAGGATGCCGGGCAGACCTCAAGTACAATATACATGATTCATATGATCTTAATGTTACATCTTCTAACACATGAGTATTGGATACCGGATGTGGAACTCATATTTGCTATTTGTTGCAGGGGTTCACAAGAAGTAGGGACTTCAATCAAGGGGATGTTAGCCTCTTCATGGGCAATGGAACTAAAGTCTTAGTTGAAGCTCGTGGGGAGTACATCCTAAACTTCCAAGTGGCTTGGAAGTTATTTTGAAGAATGTTTTATATGCTCCTAGTTTGACTAGGAACATTATTTCTGTTTCCTAATTAAGACATTATGATTATGTATTGTCCTTTATTGAAAATGATATTCATGTTTCTTTAAATGGTATGTTCTATTTTAAAGCTATTCCTATTAATGGTATTTATGAATTGGTTCATGAAAATACTTTAAATAGTTCATTGTACCAAACTAACACCAGAAACTCAAGTTGGACTTGAGTGATACCTATCTTTGGCATTGTCGTCTTGGTCATATAAACAAGAACGTTTACAAACACTTCAAAAGAATGGTTTTTAAAAACAATGAATGTGATTCATTTGATGTTTGTGAATCTTGTTTACAAGGTAAGATGACTAAGGCACCCTTTAGTGGAACTACCAAAAGGGCAAAAGATTTATTAGGAATCATACATTCGGATGTATGTGGTCCTTTTAAACCAATGACTAGGAATGGTGAAAGATACTTCATTACCTTTACCGACGATTATAGTCGCTATGGGTATGTTTACTTACTAAGGCACAAAGATGAAGCTTTTGAAATGTTCAAAATCTTCAAGAATGAAGTAGAAAATCAACTCAACAAGTCATTAAAGTTCTCCGTACCGATAGAGGAGGTGAATACCTAAGTGATGTTTTTCAAGATCATCTTAAGAGTTGTGGTATTGTCTCACAACTCACTCCACCTAGAACACCACAACATAATGGTGTGTCTGAAAGGAGAAATCGAACCTTATTGGATATGGTCCGATCTATGATAGCTAGAAGCACATTACCTCTATCATTTTGGGGTTTCGCTCTGCTCTTCGTAGCCCGTGTTCTAAATATGGCCCCAACCAAAAACGTGAAAGGACGCCTTTTGAGATATGGCATGGAAGAGTTCCATCCCTATCATACTTAGGGTCTGGGGTTGTGAGGCTTATGTTAAGACTCCCACCCCAAACAATTAGAAGTCCTATCCACCAAGTGTATCTTTATTGGATATCCTAGAGATTCTATGGGATATTATTTCTATGATCCACTAGAACAAAAGGTGTTTGTTGCCAGAAAGGGTGAGTTCTTAGAAGCAAAGTTCCTTATGGAAGGAGCTAGCAGTAGAACAGTGGATCTTGAAGAGGATCAAGAACCACAACCTGATGCACGTTTGGTTGAAGCTAGCACTCAACATGAGGATGTTGAGGATGATCAAGGGGTTGATCAATACACACAAGACGTTCACAGAAGTGGTAGAACTAGTAATCCACCTGAAAGATACGGATTTTTCATGGATGGATGCTATGTGGTAGATTCAGATGAACCAACCACATACCATAATGCAGTGTCCAATTCGGATTGTGACAAATGGCTTGAAGCCATGAACATTGAGATGCAATCCATGTATGACAATCAAGTTTGGGAGTTTGTTGTACCACCTCTAATTCCAAGGTAGTTGGAAGTAAGTGGTTTTCAAGAAGAAAACCGATATGCATGGAAAATTGGATACTTATAAAGCTAGACTTGTAGCAAAGGGTTTCACTCAAACTCAAGGGGTTGATTATGATAAAACCTTCTCACCTGTTACGATGCTAAAGTCTATAAGGATATTGTTTGCCATAGCTGCTCATTATGATTATGAGATTTGGCAAATGGATGTCAAAACCTCTTTCCAAAATGGATATCTTAAGGAAGATGCTATATGGTTCAGCCTTAATGTTTTGCCGATCCAAACATCCAAAAGTATGCAAGTTAAAGAAAAGAAATCAATCTATGGATCGAAACAAGCATCGAGAAGCTGAAATCACCATTTGATGAGAGTAAAGAAATTTGGCTTCATCAAAAATGCTGATGAGGCTTGTGTATAAGAAGGCTAGTGGGAGCATAATAACTTTCCTAGTATTGTATGTTGATAACATACTACTATTTTGGAAATGACATTCCAACCTTGGAAGGTGTAAAAACCTGGCTTGGAAGTTGTTTTTCCATTAAGGATCTTGGTGAAGCCGCCTATATTCTGGAATAAAGATCTACAGGGATAGATCAATGCGGTTGATTGGTTAAATCAAAGTGCATATATTGATAAAATCTTGAAAAGGTTCAAGATAGAGAACTCTAGAAAAGGTACCGTACCTATTCAAAGAGGAACGATATTAAGTACGACTCAATGTCCTAGCTCAAAGGATGAGCAAGATAAAATGAAGGCAATCCCATAGGCATCTGCTATTGGATCCATCATGTATGCAATGATATGCACTCGACCGGACGTGCCATGCGCCTTAAGCATGACAAGCCGATACCAGCAAAATCCTGGAAACGCCCTTGGATGGCTGTTAAGAACATACTCAAGTACCTAAGGAGGACAAGAGATATGTTCCTAATCTATTGATCTGGTGATAAGGAACTCGTTTAAAAGGTTACACGTAGCGAGTTTCCAAACTGATCGTGACGATTCACGGTCATAATCGGGACCCATTTTCATTCTGAATGGAGGAGCGGTCTCTTGGAAGAGCTCCAAGAAGGATGTGGTGGCTCTATCAACTACAGAATCAGAATACGTCGCCGCCTCATTGGCAGCTCAAGAAGCTGCATGGTTGTAGAAATACATGCCAATCTAGGGGTTGTCCCTTCCATTCAGGACCCCTAGAGATCTTTTATGATAATGAGGGTGCGATTGCTTAAATCAAGGAACCTCGTGCTCATCAAAGACTAGGTACATTGAGCGGAGATTCAACTACATACGAGATGAAGTTGAAAAGGGAAAGATATGTATTCGCAAAGTTCACACGGATCAAACATTGCGGATCCTCTCACGAAGCTCCTCGAGAAGGCAAAGCATGAAGGTCATACTTGTGCCATGGGACTTCGATATTCTAGTGATTGGATTTGATCTGTAAATTTTGTATTTGGATATATGGAACTCTTTATTATTTGAATAAATTATATGGTCATAATGTTTCAATTAATGTTCCAATTTTGCATGTTTAATCCATGAGTAAATTGTTTACTCTAAATGTCCGTAGTCGTTCAGACTTATGGGAACAAGTATTGAGAATAAGACTATTACGAACTTGGATTGGTTGATATTCATAAGGATGAATATAGAGCAATGGGTTGCTACAAAGGTTCATAGATATTTGTGGGATACAAATATTGGACTAACCCGCATCTCAATTTTACTACATGGAATTTTATTGATTGATCATAAGTAAATTTGAGTAAAGGCAATATCATTTGGTATCCTCCGACCTCAGATACATATTGGGTTTGATATTCACCAAGTGTCATACCTTGAGCTAATTCTTCACTGTCCTGAAATAGTGGACAGTACATAAGGGTATGTTCAGGTATGACACGAGGTGTTTGTGAGAACGTATGTAGTCAAGATGGAATTTGTTCCTCTTATTCGTTGAGAGTTAGATGTCTAAGGCCTGATTAAGTTAAACCACAAGGAATGATCATTCTGTGTCCTTAGATTTAACATGACATCTGTAACAAAAGGATAGATGATTGATTCACCTAAATCATTTCAAGTAGGGTACTTGAAAGGGATGATGTTATTGAATGGCTATAAGTCATACGTATTTAGGGTAATAAACCGTTGTTAGGCGGTATTTACTGCTTGCGTCAATCTTCTATGAATCTTGGGCAAGTGGGAGATTGTAGGATTCTGTGTGCCCAAGACACTTAGATATTGATGTGGTTAGTACGTTATGATCCAAGTCGGGTTATACCCAATAACAAGCTTAGCAAACACCAATTGATATTTAATTGATGATATGATCATGCAATTAATATTTACACCAATTTAAAATAAGTTTTCTAAACAAGTTGCATATGAGATGGAACAATTTATTAGGTATTTTGTTCAATAATATTATTTGTAATGTTATTTATATAAATTAGATAACATTACAAATTAATAATGGGAGTGTATAGATTATACAATTAAATGGTTAGTTGTATATATCTAGTAAGAGGTCTAGTTACAAGACCATTTAACATGTGTATATGTGTCTAATTGAAAAAAGAGGGAAACCCTTTTGAATTGCAAGATTTGGCCGCCCCCCCCCCTTATTTTCTATTGACCAATTTACCTTGTTAAACTAATACACATTAAGTGGTCTTGGGGTCATCTCTTACACCACTATTCTCATTGCATGCAAAGACACAAAACCTCTTCCTCTCTCTCTCTAGTTACGGAACAAGGCAGCAGCCTTAGAGGGTTTTGAAGATCAATTTTGTGTTCATTTTGTTGGTGATTCTTCCTAACAAGAAGGGGTTTGCAAGGAGGCTTGGGGTATACAAGCTTGAGGGCTCCTAATCTTGAAGTCTAGGCCAATTTGAAGCATCAAACCCTCCATCTTTGATCGGTTTTTGCTGATAAAAGGTAGTAATCACAGCTCATTGTGGCTGTGATTTTATGTGCATTTACATAAGTTCATAGCTTGTTTATTCACATATATGATCCTTTGATTTTGGGTTTGTTTCAAAACATGTGTATGTCAAATGGGAACAAGCTTTTTCAGCTTATAAACTTAGTTATAATGCTAAACTTCCGCTGTGTTTTCAGAAAGTTTAAAAGGTTGAACTCGTTTTTTGTGTTCCATCAAACCCATCACACACGAACAATCATTTAGCTGATTTATTCACTAAGGCATTTGAACCTAGTCGGTTTGAATTCCTAGTTCAATCAATTGGCATGATTAACCTTGAATAAACCAAAATTAACAAAACATTCAAATATTACAAAAATACAAAAAGAAATTATTTGTTGACAATATGCTTTATACATAGGAGATTATAAATTTACAGTCGTTATATCATTCACTGTGCTTATTTCTAAAACTTGAATGACTGACGTGACTTACCAAATATGCGGGTAGGCTCAACTTGGAAAAAAAGACACATGCTATGATGAACTAAAGCTCATATTCAACTGTGAAGCTTTCATCTCAAAGTATGTGTAAGTATTAGCTTATCAATGTGTGTATGTGTAGTAACCTAAACATACCAGGTAATGATACCTATAATCCTTTTACTCATATAAGTTTCTCCTATGTTTTGCTATGCAAAGATCTAGAGAAACAAGCACATAGTGTTGATGTCATGATCCAACAAGATTCCCAATAAGGAACACATCTAACTTGGATGAAATAATAAAAGAATACATCCCATGTGAATCAACAAAAAGAATCCCAAAGAGGATCACCTTCCAAAGTGAAGTGAAAAATCCCAATGTGGATCAAATAAATAAAAGGATCAAAGTAAAAGAATCCAACGAGGATCAACCAAATGAGATGTCATAAATCAAATGACCTGGTCAAGAAAGTTGTGAAAAAATCTATCATGCATTTCATGCGAACGGTTGATCTTGCAATGATTTGAGTGTAAGGTACATGTTGAATACTCAATCAACTCAAAAACATGATAAAGATCACTAGCATCAAATATTACCAAGCATGATTTAAGAGGACAAACATACCTTCAATCAATATGTTCATGATTATGTATGTTTTACTAACATTTGCTTGCACTTGTGAAAGGTAATATTGATATGATCCCAAATCAGGTATAATCCCTCTTCATATATAGATAAGAAAACAAAATCAAAAAATAGTTTCTCTTTAAAGTTTAAATCTTTAGTTTTTATCCTATATGGATATAAACTTTAGGGGGAGTAATTAAAATTTTGACCATTATGTATATTTGTTTCATTTCTTAAAAAATAAAAATCAAAAAATAACTGTGTTGGTGCAGAAGTTACACCATAGTGTCTCAGTTAATGCAGATATCTTGAAGCATAAAAGTCCAAGATCAGTCATTACCGGAAAACTTGTATCACATCTGATGAACAATTCAATCCAAGCAAGAATTGACAAACCAACAACAGTCAAGAACTTCATAAACATCAAATCAAAAGACACATATTCATAATATTCAAAAGCAAATGACACATATTTATAAAAAACGTATCATCAAATCAAAAAAGACAAAACTATCCAAAGCAGAAACATTAATTTTTGACAAGTTTAAAAATTTAATGCATGTAAGTGCATTGGTTAATGCGAGTGAAGGTAACCCAGACATATAACCATACAGGTAATAGTTTTGACTTATGAAACAGAAGTGAAATTAATGAAAAAATTTAACTCTCCCACATTAGTCTCACAACAAATGCTAAAAACAATTTTTGAAGTATTGAAAACTTATGCGGACACATTTGTTCATCCGCACTTGTTTACACAGCCTTATTTCTTGAATATGGTTAACATCAATGTTGATAAACTTTATTATGTATTTGCATCAAAAATAAATTAGAAGTGTGCTCACACTCTTCTGTCATGATGTTAGAAGTTCAACAAATGCGGACAGCCTGATTGTTCATCCGCATTTGATTGAAGTAAATATGGCCAAGTAAAATGATATTCCGCAGTTGTTACAGTAAAATGTCTACTAAGTTTAACTTCCGTATTTGCTATAGTACTCAAATGTCTGCTAAGTTTAACTTCCGCATTTGCTACAGTACACAAATGTTAGCGAGTTTTACACATCCGAATTTGTAACAGTACACAAACTGACAGATTTGTTCTTCGTATTTGCTACAGTAATTAACCATATTTGTTTAAAGAACTTGTAAAATTTGTAAAAGCAATTAACTTGACTATTTAACAGATCAACAAGAGTCATTTAATACTTTTCAAATTTGAGATACTTTAAAGTGCGACGAGCGAACATTCTTACTGTTCTTCATTCATCACCAAATCATCACAAACAATCTGATTCAAGTGTTCTTCAAACATCATTTCTCCTCTATTTCGATTCTCAACAACAGTATCGAAACAAGGTGATTTTCAACAGATTCAAAAACTAACCGTCACACTCATGATGAACTCAAAACCCTGCAAACAGATAGAATCGTGAAAATCAAACTCAAACTAAGGATTGATAGATTTTTTCGAGTACAATGAAACCTATGATTATGAAAATTAACAATGAACAATCAATTTTAAAAACCCTAGGTTCATCGCATGAACAGGGGAACAATGAACTGGTAAATGTCGATTTCAATACCTAGTGTTCGGTGGTAAAAGATAGTCAAAACAGAAAACATCATCAAAACAAAGATAAAACTCAACAAAATTGATCATTAATTACAAACTCAAGTTAGGTAAAATTTCTATGAACAGTACCTATGATTGTTCAATTTTGACCAAAACAAAGTCAAAATAAAAAACAGTCAACTTGAATTTACATGTGTAATTAGATGAATGTGAGTCAATTACTAATTCATATGTCTTTAATGCAGAGGTCAATGGCTAATCTCACATGGAGCAAACTCCACAATGTTAGTGGATATCTTGACCCTGATGTCCCTAAAGCAGAAGGACTCAGAGACATGATCAGATTCTTATCTACCACTAGAGTTTCTCATGCCATTACAGTGAGAACTTTTATATATGAGAACTTCATATGATCATTCTGGAATAGTGCTAAAGTGACAGAGATTGATGGTGTCAATACTTTATCTGGGAGAATCACTGATGATCACACCCTTTCCATCACTGAACAAACTATGAGATAGTATCTACAGTTTGGTGATGATGCTAATCCTCTTCAGGAACTTGAAGATGAGGAAATAATGACCTTCTTTGCCAACATTAGGTATGAGGAGGATATGAAGGAAAGCAGACAGTAAAAGGGATGGTGGATCTACAATGCAGGTTATTGATACACATATTCCAACACTGTCTATCCAAGAAAAATGACAGCATTGAATGATAACCCTGTCACTACTTCATATGCTATATGTGCTTTGTGCAAAAACAGGCCATTCAACATGTCATCTTATATATTTAATGACCTGGTTTCTAACAATCAAGAGGGAGGAGACACATGTTTCTTATGTACCCAAGGTTCTTGTAGTGCTTCATCAATGAAGCATTTCCTCAATTGACACCTGTAGGACCTGTGATGGACGTTCTCTGTTACAATGCTAAGTCCTATAAGTACATCAAGAAAAGAGATCCCAGAAACTACTATAGTGGGACCTTCTTTCCTTTGCTTCCTTGGATGTTACAACAGATTAATCAAGAAGAAGCTGTAGATGAACAAGAAGATGTAGCTCTAGCTGATGAGCAAGTTCATGAAGAAGAAGAAGAAAGAGAAGAAGCTGCTCCTGATCAACACCATTTTGATGAGCATGCTGAAGAAACTCGAGAAGGACAAAGGACATTGTCACCACAGGTTGATGTAGGTGGTGATCTTCATATTGGGGCTTTTGTTCAAGAAGCTGATATTAAATCACCCTTCAGACCATCTCTAATACATTCTCCGCCTATGTCTTTAGCTCCCTTTTCTCCACTTCACTCTCCTCCTGCTGCTACAGAACCTAATGAGTTTGGTGAATCTTCCAGCTCTTCAGATGAATCCAAGTCATCTCCGGATGAGGAGGGTCGTACTATCAGAATGCCTATAACATAAGCTTAATTTGAGGCAGGTGCTTCTGAAAGTTATGCTGAATCTTGTATTAACAAGCCTGATGAGAAGGATGAGATGATCATAGAACTATTAATGAAGGTTGCAAAAATGGAAAAGTTGCTTGATAGAAGATCTATTATTATGCAAGACAGCCTTCAAGAGTTTGATAAGAAAGAAAAGGAAATCAAGAACTAAAAGAAAAACATGAGTCTGAAAGGTATGAAAGAGACAAAGAACTAGACAAACTCAAGGCTAAACTCAAACAAGCAAGAGATGAAATCAGTGGGCATGTTGATACTGTCGATATACAGACACTTGCTATGGAAGAACATGAGAACTTGATCGAAGTTCAATCTGGTATCATTGTTGATCTTAACACATAAAATGATACTTTAACAAAGGAGTCTTAGAATTGGAAATGTTAATAAGATCAAGGAAGAGTTAGCCAAGGACCAAGAAATCAAAGATGATGAACCTGAAAAGGAGAAGGAACCAAGTCTAGCTATGGTTGTATATTCAAGTGAACAATCTGAAAAAAACAATGAGCAAGAATCTGTGTTTAGAGACTTGATCAAAGAGCTAGATAGCTATTCTGCTAGAGAATTCATATTGATGATGAATTTTGGGAATTTGTGAAAGACCTAAAACCTACAGTAGAACACATAGTGGTGATTCCTCAATCTCCTGTACCATTAGAGAAGAGTTGAGCTTGATAATCGTTCCTGCTATCACGTTATTTGATGGGCAGAAAGAGCTCATTAGAAGACTATGTGAAGAAATATCCAAGAAGTCTAGCTGCATAGCTGAATTTCTTGAAGAACATGAAAAAGCTGAGGAACAACTCAAGAAAGAATGATTGACCTCAAAGATTGGAAAAGGGAGATTGAAGGAGGGTATCAGGTTGATGAACCTGTAATCAAAGACAGTCCCATGAAAGTAGAATCTTCAGAGGAAGAAATGGTAGAGAAAGCACAAATAGATGACCTGATGATCAAGGTGATGTTCCTAATCAATCATGGTTATAATGCAGATGAAGTGTTTGGGATGACTTATGAGGCTATGGTGGAAGAAGTAAATAAGATGAATCTGCTTCTGGATCCTACCTCTGTGACTGAGTATGAAAGAAAAACAGTCAAGTCTCTGGTCACATTCACTGCTCCTCCTACCTAACTGTCTGAAGCTCCTCAAGCTTAATATCCTGATCCCTATAACATGACTGATAGGGAAATGAGGATTATATCTCCAAACAGGATACACCAAAAGAAAACTGGGTAACTGAAGACAAATTCACTTAGAGCCGCAACTGTCCAAATGATTAATGAAAAGAAAGAATGGATAAAGAAGTTAGAAGAGGATGCTGGAAGAGAAAACCTAGATCAAGAGTGTCTGCTCAAGATGTCCAGCTTTATTCCAAGACCATGATGTCTGGCACCCATACTCAATTGGAATCCTAAGTGGTTTATTGAACCCTCTCAATTGAAACTTCAAGAAGGGTTAACCACATCAGAAATGATTCAGGGTGTGTCTGCTCCAGAGGGAAAGGTAGATGTCAAAATCATTGCCTGGAAGTATGACAGTGACTGGAACATGTTCATGATCAAAAGGATCTCAGGGTTGGTTCAATTCTTCACAGAGTACTCTGCTCTGGTGAACTCCCTACAGATTCATGATCTGAAAGAATTCGTAGATCATGAATTGATCATTCATAAGGCCATGCATAGAGGGTATGAGTTTGAAGAGATTTTGAATATCTTCAAACAACCAAGAAAATTAAGTCACTCAAAGCAATCTGCTTAAGGAAAGACAAAATTTTCCAAAATCCCCTTGACAAGAAAAAAAACCAAAAGGACTGAAAAGTTGGTATTTCCTAAGCTGAATGTAAACCAACAGACTCATTAAAGAGAAAGATGGTAGCTGGCACCCATTCTTCAATACCAATTTCTAATGTGTTCTATAAAGAAAAGACATATGAGATGGTGATTGAAAGAAGGTGGGGAGGAAAGGAAGGTACTGAAATTTGATTTTTAGTGAGTATGAGGTCAGATTGCTTGATGAGTCCTATATCCACTACATCTTCACAAGACACTTTAGGGATATCAACAAAAAGCTTGGAGAGGCTGACATGTACTTCTTCCTGAAGTGTATCAACATTTATAGATGGCTTATGATAGGATAATCTTAAAAAAGAACAAAGAAAGAAGATGAAGACTCCTCTTAACTTGGGAAGTATAGTGAATCTTGAGGTGGATGTAGATGGATCGCTGCTGATCCACAAGATGGGTTATCCACTGTTAGTGTGTGGGAACCAGTATCTCTGAGGAAAATGCCTATTAAAGCCATCCACACTATGAGCCTAATGAAGATACATGTTCTGAGCATAGAAAAGATGAACAAAGCAAGAGATTTTACTAACCTGATCAAGGCAATATTGAATCCATCTATACCAGACCCAGATTTAGCTCCATCATCACCAATCCAAGCATCAGCTGAACACCCAGCAGAATCTTCACAACCTCATCCACCATCAAAACCTTAAAGTACTTAGGCTGTATAATCCTTAGGGGGAGTATTGTTGGACCCTAAAAGGATCATACATGCCAATTCAAGAGGTGGTTGATGGTTGTTTTGCTGGTGAAATCCCATAAGTCCAAGAATATATGCGGTGAAGAATAAAGCCTAAATATTGACTATCTGCATTTGTCAATACGGATGACCAATGAACAAATGCTGACAAGCATTGTTCATCCGTATTAACAAATGCGAACAGTCTGAACAAATGATGTTAAGTATTTGTTCTTCCGCATTAACTAATACGGATACACAGAAGAAACGCTGACAAGTGTTTGCTCATCCGCATTTGTTAATACGGATGACCAAACACTTAATGCTGAAGACAAAGAAGAAATGATGATGAAGTCCAAGGCATCCGCATTAGTTAATGCGGATGTTCAAATGTAAATGTTCATGAAGGCTTTTGTACTTAGACTAGTATTATGATAGTTATCAGGGTATTTAATTATTTGTACAGGCTTTATGCCAGCCTATAAATAGAATAGAATATCCATCATATGTAAGTTTTATTATTGGTAAGATACCTAGTACTCAAGTTACGAGGTTCTAAGGTTGTCAACTTATTGTATTGAAGACCCTAGCACTCACTGTAACTTATTCATCACCAATCAATATACAAGCATTTATTAGTATTATTTCAGCATTTTTGCTGATGATTTGTTTTATATGGCTGTAACTCAAGTTACGAGGTTCAAAGGCTGTCAACTCACTTTATTGACACCCTAGCACCCACTATAACTTGTTCATAACCAATCAATGCTAGAGTTTGGCAAGCATTAGTTTGGGGGAGTATTGTTGGGTTCAACAATTGAATAACTGAATCTTACCAAATGATAATCACAGCCAACTAAAGAACTTATTGTATGAGTTAAGAGACCTAATAGAAGATCTTACCAATGATAATCACAGCCAACTAAAGAACTTATTGTATGAGTTTTGAGACCAAGTTTATAAATAGAAGAAAACAAATACAAGACAAAGTCAACATCAAGACAAAAAGAAAAGTCAAAATAAGTCAGATTGTAATAATAGTATAAATAGACCCACTAGTGTTTTTTGCAAGTGTCATTCTTGTGTATGTTTTCTCATGGTATTAATCACCACCCAAGGAGAATTCCTCCTTTGGGTGGGTTAGATCTCCATCATCCATTTATGATTCTCATTGTAATTTGTTTTTCAACATCAATGAAATCATAACATTATCATTATCCATCTTTATTCTTTGATTGGCACATATAAACCCATCTTAATTTTGATTTCTAGGTCAAGAACATGATGAATCCTAAGATCCAAGCTCAATGAATCTAAAAATTAATTCAGCAAAACTCTTTCGTTGTTATTTCAGTAACCAAATCATTCTAATCAATTATTCATGTTTTTAAAGTTTACATGGCACATTCTTTTATGCCAAAGGAAAGACTCATCATTGTTTGCTTTAGATAGAAAGCAAGAAACTTCTCCTGAAGGGATGTTTCCTACAAATCCATCTTCTACATGTTCCCTTCCCTGGGGGCTCTGAGCAGGATATGCTCTTAAGGAACGACCACCCCAGGCTTGAGAACAATGCACTTATGCTCAGTGAAGAGCATGTTGTGTATCTGAACATAAAATTAGGATACACTCAGTAGATTGTACTCAAGCTCCTTGATAAAATTTACGTATACAATCTTGAGCTTACCATATATGACCCTGCCCCTTCCAGTAATGTAACCACCTGCATCTCCTCCAAAAGCAACTGGCCATCCATCAATTTTCTCAAAGTTCTAAAGTAAAGAACCATTGCCTGTCATGTGTCTGAAACAACCACTATCAATGATCCATATATTTCTCTTGCCTTCAGCTATTCTGCATAGAAAGAAATGGTTATTACATTTGAAAACCTGAGCCTTATTGGTTTTGACCTTGTCAAAGTGGAATGAAGACAATGCAACAATAATTGATTCTATATTCAGGCTTTAAGGATTATCTGCTGATGTTGGTGAAGAACATCCAGTCATATAGTCTTCTTTTATCTTCCACATCATCTTTAGAAGATTAGACTTGACCTTCAATACTTTGGAATTTTGATAACCTTGGAAGTTTTAGAGACTATACATTTGAAAGATTTTTCCTTCACTGCAGCAAGTTTTAGTGTTTTGGAAGCATTCCTTTCTTTCGAGACAAATTTTTTACTGAAGGCAAGTTTTCACTTGTCTTATTTTCCACTTTGCAACTTTCTTTCTTCTTCTTAGAAGTCTTCTTCTTGGTCATGTGGATAGTACTTTTTGGATTGTAGATGCAATCCTTGGCAAGATGAGATGTACTATCACACTTGATGCATTCAATTATCTTCCTTCTAAGAGTCTTCTTTTGAGTAGAAGGCTAAGCTTGATCAATTTTCGCTTCCATCTTCATTTTTAGATAATGCAGCAGCTTCTTAGCGTTAGGCTTGCTTTTGGAACTGGATGGTTCAGGCTGTGTAGTAGTGGTGCACAGCTGATCACCTTCTTTTCTTCATAGGGATGAGTTGGATATGAACTAGAACTCTTGGTACTAGAGTCCATAGTTATGTCTTCGCCCGTCACCACTTCAATCCTACATAGATAAAGACTTGTTTCTGCTTTGAGTTAACGGTGGCCTTGATCTCTTAAGCCTTCTTTGATCTTCTCTTGGCTTCTCTGATCAAGTTCTTCCTCTTGGATTTAGTCATCCCTGATTTTTTCTCTCCTAAGGAGAATAGTGACCCTTTTAGAATGATCTTCTTCACTCATCTCAAATCCATCCTTCACTATCTCCTTCATCCTTATCCTCTTCTTGAATGTGATCTATAAGAGGAAGCTAATGTTGACAAGTTTCACACCTTGAAGATCTTACATATAGCAAAGTGTGTGGACGAGTTATCTCAGTAGATCCCAGTCCCTGCTTATTCAGATACAAACCTTTGCATGCAAGGATGAGGATATAATGTTCTTGCAGGTCTCTTCTTCAAGAACGCATTTTTCTACCCTGACTTTGCTGATCACAAGCTCAGCCTGGATTCAGTTAACTTGGTGATGAGATCTTTGATTTGAGTCCTTTAGTTGGTGGTAATGCTTAATAGTTGAAACGGTTTTTCTTGTAAGGCCCCATTCCGGGACGCTTACAGTTGGACTTTTATCGCATATAATATTTAAAACATTACACATTTCATAAAACATTACAGTAGAAATTAAATTAACAAAAACCATTCATTAGATATTATGCGTGAATGGATGCCAGTCTGCCCTGTCGAGTAGCCTCCTCGTGTGTCATCCTCAGCAAAATTAACTTCCAACTAAAAATGCATAAAAGTCAGTGTTGTTAAGTGAATTCTAGTTCCTTAGTCATCATTATTATCGCACGTATTCATTCATTTCGTACTTTATCATTATCTTCCACTGTTTCTAGATCCTGTCATAACTTTACCCCCATCATTAAGCACACAACCACCTCATTCCCGGCACACAATCGCCTCATTTCGGGAGTAAAGTGACAAGGATCCGTTTCATACTATGGATCAGTCACCAAGACTGATCCCTGTGTGTGAACCCTCATGGGTTAGCCAAAATCGCACGCTATATTACACACAGTTGAGCTAGCAACTCTCATTGAGTTGTGAACCTCCTTTCATTTTGCTAGTAAGACTTTTCATTTATTAGTTCTTTATGTTCCACTTTCATTATCATTAATCTTTCACTTTCTTTAATGATAATACTTTACATTTACGATCATAAAAACACCACGTAAAGTCACACGATACTATTTATTATAGAACATAAAAACAGCACATATTCATGCATAAAATAAGCAATTATAATCCACAAGTCAAACTAGTGTCAAATCCTAAAATCTCGACTTTTCAACTTTAGAAAATATTCGAAGTGTTCCAGGCGCATGGGAACTATGCAAGCGCATGAGCCCAGCTTAGGTGCATTAACACTATACGGGCGCATGAATTCTACACTTAGCTGTTTTCAGCCTACTTTTAGGCGCATGAACTGTTCAGACGCATGGGCTTATACTTAGGCGCCTGAGGAAAGTTGGGCGCATGGGCACTATTGGGGCGCTTGAACCCAACACTTAGGCGTCTGGGCAATATGTCTGGGCACATGAACTACTGTTCAGGTGCATGAGCTTACTTAGTCTTTCTAAGGCAATATTTAGGCGCATGAGGTACTGTTCAGGCGCATGACTAACACTTACGCGCCTGACCAGATTAGTTGGGCGTGGGAGTGCTGTTTGGGCACATGAACCTACTTGGTCTTTCCAAGTCAATATTCTAGGCGCATGAGCCCTATTTGGGCGCATGGCCACCTATTTAACATGTTTCTAAGTTATTTTCAGTCCCAATCATCATCCTAATATGTTCTTGACTTATATTTACCATGCTAAGCATCAATATAGCATAAACAACCATAAAACACTAATATACATACACAAGTACATACGAGTAACATACATAATAATTATAAAAACGTTTTACATGCATTTTCAGCCCTAAAGATGTTATAAAACAAGTAGAAACCAGGGTCAAGAACTCACCTTGATTGCTCCCAAGCACAACTCCCTCAAATTCGAGAAATCTTGATGTTTCTAAACCTAGACACCAAGAACACAAGAACCCGAACACACATAAATACATAAGAACATGTAAAACTCGGTTCATGGTCGAAAACCCAACAAAACCGAACCAATTATGCAAGAAATACTTACCTAAGCCAAGAACAACTTCTTTCTCTCTTAAAATCGAAGAACCTGCTCTTCTTCTTCTCTTTTGGTCAACAAAAGCAGAAGTTGGTGTATATAATGGGCGGCCATACTCAAAATATATTAATATATTTTGAGTTTTGTACCTTTTACACTGTGGCCCCTCCACTTTTTCTCTTTTTCCCTTTTTTAAAAAGATGCTTTTCTTTTCTTTTCTTTTAACAAAATTCTGGGTGTTACATCTCTAGATCTTCATTTAACTTGAGAACAATACACTCATGCTCAGTGAGGAGTATGTTGTGTCTCTAATCACAAAATTGGGATACACTCAGTAGATTGTACCCAAGCTCCTTGACAAAGTTTACCTTCTTAATGTAAGCTTACCATTTGTGACCCTGCCCTTCCAGTAATGTAATCACCTACATCTCCTCTAAAAGAAACTGGCCCTCCATCAATTTTCTCAAAGTTTTAAAGAGAAGAGCTATTGTCTTCCATGGAACAGCCACTGTCTATGATCCATACATTCTCTTGGTCTTTAGTTATTCCTGCATAAAAGAAGATGGTTAGTTACATTTGGGAACCCAAGCATTATCGGTCTTGGGCTTGTCAAAGTAAACTGAAGACAATGCAACAGCGATTAATCCTATATTTAGGCTTTGAGGATCACTCATGTGTTGATGAAGAACTTTCAGTCACATGGTCTGCCTTTATCTTCCATACCATCTTTGGAAGATTAGACTTGACCTTTAACTCTTCAGAAGTTTTGACAACTTTGAAAGTTTTGGAGACTAGACCTTCTGAAGATCTTGCTTTCACTACAGCAAGCTTCAGTACTTCGAAAGCATTCCTTTCTTCTGAGACCACATTTTCTTCCAAAGGCAAGTTTTCACTTGTCTTCTTTTCCACTATGGAGCTTTCAAAGAAAGAGATTTCCTCTTGAAGCTATCTTCTTCTTCTTCTCTGAATTTTCTTCTCGTCATATTGATAGTACTTTTGGGATTGTAGATACAATCCATGGTAAGATAAGAAGTACTACCACATATGATGCAATCAATTGGCTTCCTTCTTAGAGTCTTCTTTTGAGTAGAAGGCTGAACTTGATCACTTTCCATTTCCATCTTCATCTTCTCAATGATGCAGTAGGCTTCTTCTGGTGAGGCTTGCGTGGAACTGGATGGTTCAGGCCGTGTAGTAGTGGTACACAAATGATCAGCCTTCTTTTCTTCACAGGGATGAGTTGGACATGAACTAGAACTTCTGGTACTAGAGTCCATAGTTAATTCTTCATCCTTCACCACTTTAAATCCTATAGAGATAAATACTTGTTTCTGCTTGGAGTTGAAGGTGGGCTTGATCTCTTGAGCCTTCTTTGATCTTCTCTTGGTTGCTCTAATCAAGTTCTTCCTCTTGGACTTTGTCATCCCTAATTCTTTCCTCTCCTCTAGAGAATAGTGACGCTCTTCGATATACTCCAAGTATTTAAGAGTGAAGAGAAAGTTGCCACTGCTTTCATTAGTAGACACAAAGGCTTAAGAAGAGCTTGTCTCTTGGAATGGGATTCCTTGGATATAGCTCTCCCTTGGTGTCTTCAGGAAAGTGATGAAAGGACCCTTTTATGAGTTTTCAGGGTAGCAGATAAGATGATGTTGTGGTTCTCTACAATCCCTTTCAACCACATGAAGGGCTGAACTCTGCTGATATTTGAGTTGCTAGATGGAATTTGGGTGTTCATCTCCATCGGGTATCCACTGAGGATACCATATAACTCAGTGAGAGTAAGGTCTTGAGGTTTTCAGTCATCTTAATGACCATATAATAGTGTGTCCATTTTCTAGGAATAGAGGACATGAATCCTCACAATATCCCTGTTCTCAAGAGTTACTCCAACATACATTAGAGTATCCATAATCTCAACATACCTGAAGTACTATTGAGTCATGGTTTCACCTATCTTGAAGGTGAAGTTCTCAAACTGCTACTTTAAGAGGTCTTTGTTGTTCTCTTGGCTTCATTAGATCCCTCATACATGAGCTTCAATGCATATCATAGTTGCTTAGCAGTTTTGCACTTCTTGAAGCCTTTGTAGAGAGAGTTTAGAAGAGCAGTTTGGAGGGAGGTCATGGCTTTCTGATCTACATCAATCTTCTTCCAGTCTTCTTCTGAGTAGTCAGTCATTTCCTTTGGTATCATGCCCCACCACCAGCAGCTGAAGAGTTGCATGGTACATGAAGTCCTTAGACAATAGATCCCCACATCTTGCTGTCTTGAGACTTGATGAAGCCTTCCATTCTTGGTACCAAGTATCAAAGTCATCAGTAGTAACTAGTGGAGATTTTGTCATGGTATCGGTTTCCATATCAGCCTTGGTAAGAGCTGGCATTTGAGTTGTTATGTGATTTGTGAAACTAAAGGGATTTAAGATGGTAAGATCTTACCATCAAGAGCCGAAATGCTCTGATACCAATTGTAGAGGCATGTGAGTGTAGTAAATACAATCAGTTTCACAATAAGGAGAGACTTAGAACACTTAACAGATCAAATAGGAAACCGGGTTTAAGTTGATGATACTATGAACACAAGTAAGTATGAGATAGAATAAAGAACAAAAATAAGATAAGTTTGGTTTTCAAGAATGTTGTATATTGCTCTCATGTTCTATTACAAGTGTTACAAAGCATAAAGAAAAATACAAGAACCTGAGATATCTTATACTACATCTTACAGTCGGCTATACTTTGAAAGCCAGCTTGAAACACTAATCTAGTCAAAAAGATAAATGTATAGTCAAAAGGCAGATTGTCTTTTGACTTGTGAGTATGACATGTCATAGCTCATATAAATATTACAAGAAGGATAAAATGTACAAGAGTAAAACGTTACAGACCAATGACCATAATCTACAGTTGACAAAAGCATAGACCTTTTCACCAATTTATCTAAGTTGGCGAGTCTTCAGAGTGGCAGCGAAAAGTTGTCAGCTTTTGGTCAAAAGATGATCAGAGAGAAAACATGTCTTCTCTGTCTTTGGAAGAAATCAGTGTTTGGCTTCGGAAGACATTGTCTCTGAAGCTTTGGAAGACTTCATCTTTGGCTTCAGAAGATTTTGTCATTTGGCTTCGGAAGATTTTGTACTTAGCTTATTTCCTTTGAGTTGTGTAAAACTTACAAAGTAACTCTACTATGTACATCATGCATGCATACTGAGAGTTCTTTGGTTGCTTTGGTTGCATCAGCATTTAATTATAAACCTTACAAAGCTAAACACTATAACAAATCTTAAATGTCTATCTAGGTTTAGGATCAATGAAATGATACAACCATTGATTTACACGTTAGGTAATATTATTCACAAGAAAGTGTACAACATAGACAAGAAATCAGCTTGACGGATCATCGATAGTTGCAATGTTATTGTAACAACACTAATCTTTAGCACGTACAACCTTGTCTACAAAAGTAGTGAATCAACATATGCCACTACTGATCAGCAAATGCAAAGTGTGTATCTTGATTCATTGTTGATCAGTAGATGGTCTAGCGGATGAAGTCTTCAGCAGGTAGACTTTATCTTTGAAACTTGGACTGGTTCAGCAGGAGCCATCAATACTTTGTAATGTGTAGCTTCATCTTTTAATATCCTAACATCATGCAAAAACTTCCACGTAAGAAAATCGATAACGGGGTCTAGGGCAAAATTCACAAAATCTAGTAGGGCCTACTTTCTTTAAAATATTAACTGCATGACTTGATAATATGTCAAATCAAATATATAAAAGATACTTGCTTTTTGTTAGATTAGGTGGCTTGAAAATGAAAGATTAAACATATGTTTCGAAATGAACTAGTGCGCAACAACATCGAACTCGAGGCATACATAGTGGGCATCGACAAAAAGGCGTAGGTCGGTGATCATTCGAGTCAAATCTCGATAGCTTCATTAAAGAAAATAATTGAGGATGTATGGTTAATAAAATATCTATATGTGCAAAAATGGTGTAATTTGATGCTAATAAAAGATTAACTTTTTTGTATGGAAAGCCGGTAGATAAAATTGCATCTATTGAAGATCAAATGAAACGAAATGTGAGTGTAGTGATTGGGAATTGTTCTCTTTATATGTGACAAATTGAAGTAATAGATCACGTTCTTATCTCATGCCAATTCAAAGAAAAGAGTACAGGATAGGATACTCACATTGTATAGATGTCTAATTATAAGGGGTGATCAAATTAATATTTGACTTCAAATGTAAGTAGTGTCAAACTATACACGAGCACAGCATTAAGTACCTTATGACTATTATAGAAGGCAGGAAACGAAATAATTTCCAAGGAAATCAATAAGTGGTAGGAGGTTTGGGTTTTTCAATAGAGACTGGGTTCGATATTCATGGGTAAATACTTTGGTTGGCCAGTGACGACGATAATCGGGGCATGCCAATGACATGCCTAGGAATAGGAAAATTGACGTTTTAATATTATTTGTTTTAAAATTGATGTAGTTTTAATATTATTTTGTTTTTTTAACTAGATCTAGCTAGACACTATACATGAATTTTGCCGGTAAAAAGAATAAATAACATTCAACCTGTTTCTTTTTTTTTTCCCTTTAAGAACGGCTAAATATTTCTTGGTCTAGATGATGCTCCACCAATATAGTAGGATAAACGAAGGACCGTTCGATTCTTATGCTATGATAACATTTAAATCAAATCATAAAAAATATTTTTCGTATTTAGTTAGTTGTAACTGAAAAGGGAGTCACTAAAAAGCCGTTTTCTTAAAATGAATTCCACGTGACTCGTTGGTAACTACGCTGCGTGTTTCACTCGCAAACAAAATCATGAGATCCATTTGAAATTTTATATAGCATTTGGGGCCCTACGGATATCTCTCAATCTCCTTCAAGTAACTAATCACATTTTGTTGTTTATGAAATCAAATCTCGGTTTCTTGATTCAAAATTAAACCCACTCCAAAATCTGTGATCCGAGACAAAAGCCCTAGATGATGAACAGGCACACTGCTCGCTTCTGGTTGGACGTGGATACTTTGGTGGGTGCTTTTGTTGATCTTTTCATAGCCTATTTCTTACTTTGTGGATCAACCGTTGCTTTATTTGCTCTTAAATTTCTGGGTTTCTTTGGTTTGAGCTGTTGGGTTCAGTGGTATCTTCGTTAGGTTTATTTATCAAAACAGTTTTGATAATTATTAATCAGATTAATAGCAGTTAACGCAGCGGAGTAATAAAAAATACCAGAATGAACCCGACAGGATCTGGGTTACAAACAATGCAAATATAGAATATGAATAACTACTGATGAGATATAATATACCTTTGTGGTTAATAATTAACCGTTTGAGACACCGAGGGACAACGAATGAATGCTAGAATCAATGAAAACTAAATTGGAACACAGTGGTTGCGGCTCTAAGAGGCGTGATCCACGGTTGCAATCAAATATATCGGTTGTTTGTGATAGGAGGAAAAATCTAACTATCCATCTTCTTTCTTTTTATTGAATTTTGGAGACACCAAGCAAGATGGAGAGAAGATCGTTGTAGTCTCTCAGATGGAGATGGAGCTTCACAAAAAATGAGTTGTTCCATTCAATTAATGGACAAAAGTGATCATTGATGCTTTTACAGATCACAATCCATTCCACCATCCTTTTTTTTATTTTGCTTTGAGAGACCTACCACTAGCAACTTGTCTCTTGGCCTAATTTTGATTTTTTTTTATTTATTTATTTAAATAAACATTAATACTAAATAATTATAACAATTATAAATTATAAAAACCCGATATAGTTCGTAAGCGCCAGTTAATAAAATTAAGTGGACTTAATATTTGTTGCCCAAGGTGTAACTCTTACGGGTCATAGCTCGGTTGGCAACGTGACGTAACCGAACCCGTACATAATCCAACAAGCTCCCACTTGGACGGCATTCGGTTAAATTCCACGTAGACAGTCAGCGGCGCTCTAGCTGCACATGGCTGCCCCCAACAAGGTATGACACTTTAAAGTCATTAACAAAACATCTTCTTCTAGTATTTTTTACTATAACATGACAATAAACTTATGGTAATTTTAGTCATTTATCCTTTCTGTAAAAGACATCAATTGAGTCATTGAGATTAATTCTCACATAGGACTCAATTAATAGTTCTCGATCTAGATTCAAAATGTTCCAATCAAACACACAGTCAGTTTGGGAGGCCTCACACTTCACCATTTGAATCAACGAGGGCGCACCATGTCTAACTGTTACATATAATGTAAGAGTACAGAATCCCTTATTGACTACATACAACTCCCACTGAACTTCAGAATTATTCCTAATCAAAGCCTTTATGACTGGCAGTTACGCGACAGCGGTTGACAGTGATCAAGGAATAACCTTGGTAAACGGAAGTTCTAGTATGCATCTCATGTCCAGGATACTAAATGAGTATACCAATCAAAGCATCTTATAATGAAGATGGTTTGTGGTGAGTTACATCCAACGTTCATTATAATAAGTCTGTGAATTTAGATGTCAATTCCTTGAGTCTAAATTCAAAATAGTCTTAATTCAGAATTGTTCCCCAAGTCTGACCGACTATGGATAATTTAGAATACAATATCCTGGATTCACGTATTAAAATTGAACAGTTATAGGATTCATAATTGTATCTATATCAGTAGATCAAATAAATTCAAAAGTATAACTGTTTAAAAGTTCATACATCCAAATACTAAATCAAAACATATCACTAGCTAATCTACCTGATCGCATTTCTATGCAGATCATGCTTGTTCTGAGTCATGGGCTTAGTAAACGGTCTGCTAGGTTTTGATCTGTGTCGATTTTTCTTATCACGATGTCTCCCTGTTTCACTATGTCCCGTATATAATGAAACTTCCTCTTAATGTGCTTGGCCCTGTGATGAGATCTGGGCTCTTTGACTTGAGCAATAGCACCTGTGTTATCACAAAATATCTCGATTGGTTGCTGAATACTTGAACCACATCGAGATCGGCTATGACTTCTTCATCCAAGCAGCTTCCTTTGCAGCATCAGATCTGCAATGTATTCAGATTCAGTGGTAGAATCTGCCACCACACTTTGCTTGGAACTTTTCCAAGAGATGGCTCCACCATTGAGTTGAATACAAAACCAGATTGTGAGCGAGAGTCATCTCGGTCAGTTTGAAAACTAGCATCAGTGTAACATCTTACAGTGAGCTGTTCTTCAACTCCTCCATATATTAAAACATGCCTTTAGTCCTTCTCAAGTACTTCAGAATGTTCTTAACTGCAGTCCAATGGGTAAAGCCAGGGTTTTGCTGATAACGGCTAGTAATGCTCAAAGCATACGAGACGTCAGGTCTAGTGCACAGCATAGCATACATGATAGAACCAATCGCTGAAGCATATGGAACCTTTTCCATTCGCTTAATATCATGTCCGTTGAAGGAGATTGCGATTTGTTCAACACGGTACCTTCATCATTGGAACACCTCCTTTCTTGGAGTTTTCCATCTTAAGCGCGTCATCATTTTGTCTATGTATGTGCTTTGACTAAGCCCTAGAAACCGCTTAGATCTATCTCTATAGATCTTTATTCCTAGAATGTAAGCAGCTTCTCCAAGATCTTTCATTGCGAAACAAGCTCCCAACCATTTTTTAACTTCGTTAAGCATTGAGATATTGTTTCCAATGATCAGTATATCATCCACATACAATATGAGGAATGATATAGTGCTCCCACTAGCCTTTCTGTAAACACAAGGCTCATCTTCACTTTTGACAAAACCGAATTCGATGATTCTCTGATCAAAATGAAGATTCCAGCTACGGGATGCCTGTTTAAGTCCATAAATGGACTTATTCAGTTTGCACCCTTATTTGGATATTATGGATCGACAAACCCATCGGGCTGAACCATATAGGCATCTTCAGAGAGATGTCCATTTAGAAAAGCTTTTTCGACATCCATTTGCCATAACTTGTAATCATAGTACGCGGCTATGGCAAGCAATATCCTAATCGATTTGATCATAGCAACAGGTGAGAAAGTTTCATCATAGTCAACACCTTGAGTTTGAGTGAAACCTTTCGCAACTAGCCGTGCTTTATAGGTGTGTACATTTCCATGCATCTCGGTTTTTTCTCTTGAAAAGCCACTTGCTCCCTATAGCCCATGAACCGGGAGGTAGCTCAACCAAGTCCCAGACTTGATTGTCTCGCATGGATTGCATCTCGGCGTTCATGGCATCTAGCCATTTCGCAGATTCCGGATCTGAGATAGCAGATTTGTAGTTAGTAGGTTCATCACCAGAATTAGCTACTACCAGAACCTCGGGACGCTCTAGATTCCAAAGATATCTGTCAGGTTCTTTGCGAGTTCTGCTACTTCTGCGAACGCTTGTGTTTATGTCTGAATCAGTAACAATTTCTTGTTGTTCAGACGCACCGACTACATCAGCGTTAGTTTGTGGTTCTCGAATTTCTTCAAGATCCACAATATTACTTCCAGTGCCTCGATCAGAAACTCTTTCTCGAGGAAATGTGCCTTCCTTTTGATGGAATTATATTTGCATCAGGATGGTAAAAGTAATACCCGCTTCTATTATAGTATCCAACGAAATAGCTTTTTCGCCTCGAGGATCTAGCTTGTCATTAGACTCACTAGTGACATAAGCATCACATCCCCATACTCTAAGGTAAGACAAATTGGGTTTAGACCCATGCCATATCTTATATGGAGTTTTGTCTACCTTCTTAGTCGGTGCCAGATTGACAAGGCGGGCGGCGGTCATAAGAGCATAACTCCAAAAGGAGTGAGGTAAGTTAGTTCTTCACATCATCGATCGAACAATATTAAGTAGGGTTCGATTTCTCCTCTCACTCACGCCATTAAGTTGGGGTGTGCCGGGTGGAGTGAACTGTGAAACAATTCCACATTCCTTTAGATGATCAATGAACTCTTGGCTTAGGTATTCTCCACCTCGATCTGATCGAAGTACTTTGATTGTCTTATCAAGTTGGTTTTCTACTTCGTTCTAAAACTCTTTGAACTTTTCAAAGGTTTCATGTCTATGCTTCATAAGGTAGACATAGGCGTATCGACTATAATCGTCAGTAAACGTAACAAAGTAACTTTCGTGATTTCTAGACATGGTTCTGAAAGGACCACATACATCAGAATGTATAAGTGCTAACAGATCCTTAGCCCGTTCACCAACATGGGTGAAAGGATCCTTTGTGAGTTTGCCAGCTAAGCAAGATTCGTATTCATCAAAAGATTCATGTCCTGTGGATTCAAGAATCCCTTCGGACTGAAGCCTTTTCACACGGGCCTTGCTTATGTGGCCAAGTCTACAATGCCATAGAAACGTATCGTTAATTCCAGATTTGATACGTTTAGAAAGATTATATACATTATTGCTTGTTTGAATATCAATCTCATAAATACCACTCCGAGGTTTAGCCTCAAAATAAAAGATATCATTCAAGTAGGCAGAAATAACAGTATCATTAAAAACATACTTGAATCCTTGTCCAAAAAATAAAGAAACTGAAATAATGTTTCTGGTTAAACCAGGAGCAAACAAACAATTATTTAAAGTAATTACAAGACCCGATGGACAAGAAAGATGATATGTTCCAGTTGCTAGAACCGTACTCTTTTCCCATCGCCAACGATGAGCTCCATGTCGCCTTGTTTCAGTTTCTTCCACTTTCAGGCTCCTGCAAGACATTAATGATGTGGTAACCACATCCAGTATCAAATACCCATGTGTTGCTGGAAACAGTGAAAAGTTCAATACATAAATCAGAATACCTGAAGAAGAGCCTTCACCATTGGCCTTCTTCACCTTCAGCTTGGCTAGATAGTCAGGACAGTTACGTCTCCAGTGTCCCATCTTATTGCATTCAAATAGTGTCGCTCCTCAGGAGAGGGCGCTGCTTTGTTTTTAGCCAGCTGTTTGTTGTTGGTGGCAGGCTTGGCAGCAACAACTTTACCTTACCCTTATTGTTATAAGTTTTTTTCTTGGGGTTTGGTTTCCTAACACCAGTAGATCGGACCATCAACATTTGACTGGCTTTACCTGGTATGTTTTGCTCAGCAGTTTTGAGCATACCGTGTAGTTCAGCTACACTCTTAACCCACGCATTCATATTAAAGTTCATTATGAACTGGTCGTAAGAACTAGGCAAGGAGTTCAAATGAAGTCTACTGCCATTTCATCTTGCATAGGATAACCAAGTTTGGCCATTTGGTCGATGTACCCTTTCATTTTAAGCACATGGGAACTAACAGGCGAGCCTACTTGCATTTTGCATGATATAAGCTGCTTCATGGTATCATAGCGCTCTTGTCGGGCCTGTTTCTGAAACATGCCCTTAAGTTGCTCAATCATGTCAAATGCAATCATGTCCTCCATATTCTTCTGGAGATCAGGAGACATGGTGGCTAGCATAAGGCAGGCTACCTCATCGGCATCCTCCTTAAATTTTTCCCAAGTTCTACGGGCTGCGGCCGTATTGTTTTCAGGCTCGTTGGAACAGCGCTATCTATAACATAGAGCTTTTTCGCCATCTTTAGAACCAATCTCAGATTGCGGTGCCATGCGAGAAAGTTGGTGTTATCAAGTTTCTCTTTCTCAAGAATAGACTTGAGAATGAAGGAGTTGTTGGTTTCTGAAGACATCTATAATCAAAATAAATTAATTAGTATTTTTGATGTATTGTTTTCTTATTTTAATTAATGACCCATTTACAGTAATTTTAAATAAGGAATGAGAATCTGGCTTGGTCAGTCACTAAAGGCAGCTGGGGCACGCAACATTAGTAAGTGATTAGGCAGACTGACAATGTTTATCAATTGTGAAAATTGCACAACTCTCGTGTATGAGGCCGCAATGACAACATTTGTCAATGCATTGATACGTTTAGCCTCATCTATGCCCACTTTTCTCTCTAAACAGCTGTGGCACGTAACAAGAGAGAAAAGTAATAGTCATCCTAAAACAGTTACTTGTGAAAGGGCCGGATGTGTCAACAAAACCCTTGCACCTTGGAAGAATAAACTACACATCAAGTGCGGTGCTGTGGCTCCAAACACTGATGTTTCGCTTATGTTCCAAGTGTTCCTTATAGTAGGGTGGCATAGACTATTGATTTTTATCTATGGGATCCAATTTTAGTGTTTACCGAATAGGGTCAAACACAACGTATAATTAAGTTATACGTGCGTCGTAAAAGTTAGTTTTACAATATATAGTTCGTGATAATAAATGACGAACCCTTTCAGCTCTCGGGACACCAGATTTTAATACCCTATTAAAACTAGGTTCATCGCAAGATAGAAAACCGATTTTTAAGTTGATAATTTTAAATTGTTAAGAATTAAGTTTTAAAATTTAAACTAATTTTAAATTTGAAAACTTATCTAGTTATCCTTTTAAATGGATAATTAATTTTAATTTAAAAATTATCAAGTTTTTAAGTTTTGAAATTCAAACTAATTTTGAATTTGAAAACTTATCCGATTATCCCATTTAAAACAAATAATTTGTTTTAATAATTTAACAAGTTGTAAAAATAAGTTTACAACTTATTATTTATTTTGATTAAAAATTTTTTTTTAATCAGCTTGATATTAGGTTGGGTGTTATAATAATTATAAAATAAAACAACCATAATAGCAAAGTAATATGTAAATCTAATGGCTATGATTGTTTGATCTCGCTAGAGCCAAATAGCGAGATCAAGCTAGGTCATGGGTGAAAACACAAAACAACCACAAGGATGGACCTAAGTGCATCTAGTTGTCTTGATGGGCTCTCACTGACTCCTTGATTCGTCTTGTCTCCAGTTTTAACTTCGGGTCTTCAAATATTACAATATTTACAAAAGAAAAATAAAGAAAACTCTAATCTATTACAACTTTGAGCCATCAAATGGCCAAAACCATAAAACCAAAAACTTTAACAATAACAAATCACATCACAATCATTCAACCACAGGGTCTAGCCATATTTACATATTAAAACACAATCAAATAATATAGGCAATCTTTTGGTTAATAAATATTTAACCAAAATAAACAAGTTGCCCAAAATAATATAAATCAGAAACTTCAAATAATTTTAAAGTTTGTGATCTATAACCAGTTAACAGACCGGATCTGATTTGCATGTTGTAAGCCTGGCTCTGTTACCACTGTTGGGTTCAGTGGTAGCTTCGTTAGGTTTATTTATCAAAACAGTTTTGATAATTATTAATTAGATTAATAACAGTTAACGCAGCGGAGTAATAATAAAATACCAGAATGAACCCGATAGGATCTGTGTTACAAACAATGCAAATATAGAATATGAATAACCTACTGATGAGATATAATATACCTTTGTGGTTAATAATTAACCGTTTGAGACACCGAGGGACAACGAATGAATGCTAGAATCAACGAACACTAAATTGGAACACAGTGGTTGCGGCTCTAAGAGGCGTGATCCACGGTTGCAATCAAATTTATCGGTTGTTTGTGATAGGAAGAAAAATCTAACTATCCATCTTCTTTCTTTTTGTTGAATTTTGGAGACACCAAGCAAGATGGAGAGAAGATCGTTGTAGTCTCTCAGATGGAGATGGAGCTTCACAAAAAATGAGTTGTTCCATTAAATTAATGGACAAAAGTGATCATCGATGCTTTTACAGATCACAATCCATTCCACCATTCTTTTTTTAATTTTGCTTTGTGAGGCCTACCACTAGCAACATGTCATTTGGCCTAATTTTGATGTTTTTTTTCTTTATTTATTTATTTAAATAAACATTAATACTAAATAATTTATAACAATTATAAATTATAAAAACCCGATATAGTTTGTAAACGCCAGTTAATCAAATTAAGTGAACTTAATATTTGTTGCCCAAGGTGTAACTCTTACGGGTTATAGCTCGGTTGGCAACGTGACGTGTACATAGTCCAAGTGCAATGGACTCTTGGGTGGTTTTGATCTCACAAGTTTACTGCTTGATTATCCCACTGATAAGGTCTCCGCTGTTCATTTCTCTGTAACTAGAAAGTTCCCTTTTGATTCGACTTTCTTTGGTGTTCATAACGGTATTCCAAAGAAAGATTTGAATTTGGATAGAGCTGATGGCGATGGTGATGGGTTTATGGAATTACAAGGTGAGGCATCATGTAGTTCAAAATCAGATGCTAGAAGACTTGTTGGAACTGGAATTAGTGATTCTGGAGATATCATCGATGTGAAAGGAAAAGGGAGTTTAAATTACAGATTTAGAGGCGGTTTTAGACGTAGAAGAAACGCTAGTTTCGACAGCAATGAGCACTCATCTTCCTCAAATTGGGTCTCTTGTGTTGATCTGCAAAGCAATAATGATGATGATGAATGTAGTGAAGGCAGTTCCATTATTTCTGATGATAACAACTGCAACTGTGAGTACTCTAGTTATCTGTTTAGTTTAGCATTATCTGAGAATTGTGTTTGCAACTTGCAGACAGTTGATTATTGTATTTGGTTTATTCCATATGTCATAATCACTTTCAAAACAGCCCTAATGCTGTTATGTGGTTGGTTTTAGATGAAGAAGAGTCTCCCATGGTGGAAAAATCAGTTAGCAGAAATCAGGAAGATATTGTATTTGGTGAACAAATTGATGCCCAGAAAAGGATTCCAGTTAATGAAGCTGATAAAGACAAGATGATTGTTTTATTGACGCGTGAGTTAGGAGAGGCACAAGCTGCTCGAGCAGCACTTTATATGGAGCTCGAGAAGGAAAGAACCGCTGCTGCATCTGCCGCTGATGAAGCAATGTCGATGATCCTCCGTTTACAAGAGGAGAAAGCCTCAATAAAGATGGAGTTGCGTCAGTATCAAAGAATGATAGAAGCAAAATCGGCATATGATGAACAAGAAATGAATCTTTTGAAAGAAATAGTTTTCAGGAGAGAAAGGGAAAAACATTTCGTGGAAAAACAAGTTGAAGCATATAGGCCGATGATTCGAGTTGAAAATGATCAGATTAATGGTGGAAATAATCAAGATTTCATTCAAGATCCTGATTTGATGTTACATCAGCTTAGCATAAACATTTCCAAGAAGAAAAATTCAAGTTTGTATGAAGATATTGACTTTTTAAAACAAGAAGAGCCTGAGAAAAGTATAGCCATTGAAGGGAAAGAAATATGTTTGGAAATAAATTCCAGTGATGCATCTGGTGATGGTGAAGCTAGTTCACGTGTATATGATGTTTATGCAATAGACAATGAGCCAAAATTTAGTGAAAAGACAAATGCAATTAGAAGGCAAAACGACCAAAAACAGTGTGGTTTAGAGACGAGTTTTGGGCTGCCACCTGTGAGCTCAAAGAGTAGTTTAAGAAGGAATTCCACATCAGCATTAGATGATGAGCGAATGAGACTAGATACTGAAGTAGAGTGGCTTAGAGAAAGATTAAGGAGTGTGCAAGAAGGAAGAGAAAAACTTAATTTTCCTCTAGGAAATCAGGAAAAAGAAAGTTTGCAGTTGCAGCTTTTGGAGGATATAGCCCGCCAGCTTCAGGAGATCCAAGTGCTGACTAAACCCCACACCGTCCGTCAGGCTTCTCTCCCCATTCCTTCCTCTAAAGTGGTAAATTTGACCCTTTTTCATGTACATCGTGTGAGTTCATTCAATAACTAAAAATCCTTAATTTGGCATTTCATTCTTTATGATGGTTTACTTGTCTTGAACATCAACTTAGTTCAACCCTTTGTAGTAATTTAGGAAAGTTATCCACAATTTACACTTAACAGTCTTTTTTTAACTCATTGATTGCAAGTCAATTATGATGGATCGTTTGGTTGACCATAAAATATGCCTGTTTGGACTCATATTTGTCTCTCCTGGTTGAGTTGTAATGTATTATTTATCATCTGGTAATGTCAACTGCCAGCCAAGATGTTTGAATTTCGAATTTGTTAATCTTGAAAAATCATGACTCGTCACTATAGTTGTGATTGGGATCACCTAATTACCTAAATTGCCTTTTCTGAGGATAAAAGATCTGTTTTTGTTATTTTCGCTTTCGTTTATTTGTGAATGCAGAAATGAAAACACACGATCCTCGAGTCAAACCTTTGAATCCTGGTATGCACATGTTACATACCAAGCCTCCTCTGCAAAGATTATAGTAATATAACTTTGTTAGATTCTATTTTTATGGTTTCGTTTTAACCATTGAAGACATTTGCTTTCTTTTTTGCCATGTATTCGATGTTGTTTTTTAGTACAATAATTATCATGTTTATGAGTAAGAATTTATTTTTCTGTTTTATGTTTAGAAGAAACCATGGTCTTTTGTTACGAGGATCTGATGAAGAACGATCATGATTTTGCAGGGTTCAACAAAGAAAAGGCGATGTAGAAGTGTATCTTCAGGACATGCAAAAGCTCTTGAGATGCTCATCAAGATTAACTTTAAAGATCAAGGGAACAGAAAGGATTAATAGATTTATATTTTTGATTTAGTGTTTTTGACTTTGTATGTTGTGAATATTACATTCAACCTGCATGTTCTGAATAAGGCTCTATCAACAGTTAACATCGATATGAAAATGGTAAATGTGCTTTGTATTCCATATTTTTGTTTGGTGGCTATTTCTATTAGTACAATTTTTGAGTTTCAAAAGTCAAACTCATCGTTATAGAACAGTCAGCACGGACCTAGGAATTTTTTTTTTGAGATGGTCTTTTCTTTTCACGAATGTATCTAAACTGATGTTAGAATTTTTGGTTCGGGTTGGGTATGACACACAAATAAATTATAATAACATAAACAAGCAATAGAAATATGAATGTAAGAAAATAATATATATTATAACTGGTGTTAGATTTTTAATTTGTTATTTTAATAAGGTAGTTGGATTTTAATAATCTAAACTATTATCTATTTGCCGATAATAATCCATACTACTAATTTGACTGGTAACACTCCCAACTTTCACTTTTGTTACCAACAACAGTCTTCGTGATATAATTTTTAAATTTTTACACTCCATTTGTATTTATTTTAGACTCAATTTAACTTGTATGTTTCTTCATTTCGTTCATAAATCATTATTGCGGCCAAAATTGAGTTCAAATAAAACGTAAAAAAGTTGAAAGTTATATCATTAGGACTACTATTGGTAATAAAAGTGAAAGTTAAGAAGTGTTACCGGCCAAATTAATAGTAAGGATTATTATCGGCCAGTAGGTAATAGTGTGGATTATTAAAATACAATTTGTCTTTTAATAAATATGGACTCTTAATTTTGTTTTTAGTGGTTTAAAGATCAAAAGAAAGAATTATTTAGGTTTAAGGGTTGTCAAGATTTTTCATAAGGGCTGACATTCAGAAAAAAAAAACTTAATGGTTGAGAATCATTAATATACGCTACGTAATAAGGTTAAATGTTCTGTGAGGTCAAGTGACCCCTCCTCAATCTTAGTAGGTCTAGCACTGAACAGAGGCACAAGTGTTGACATGTGATATATGTATAATAGACTGTCTTTGAAAATCAAGTATAGGTTGGACTCACCTTAGATTAGTTTATGTCTATATTACTTTGTAATAGGATTAATGTTAATTTACTTTTGTATGTTGATTAGTTTAGTTTATGTAATTTTGTAGTCCAACGAAACTGTGAGTGAAACTGTAGTTTCATTCATAGTCAGCTGCTTAGTTTACCCGGTGAAACTGTTGTTTCTGCCAGGCAAAACTATAGTTTCGGCAGCACAGTTTCGCAGTCAGCGAAACTGTCTGCGAAACTAAGACTGCTATAAATAGAATTGATCTTGCTCATTGTTGAGTATCCTTGCAAAACCTTAATCATGTATTTGTGTTGCAAGAGGCATTTGTAAGCTGTCATTCACTCACATATATTAAGCTTATCTACTTTTAATTGTATTGTTGCTTTATGGCTTATATTTAAATACATTGAGCTTGTTCTTATTCATCTTAATCGTTGTGTTTGTTGTTATTTCTGGTATTGAACGATTCAAATCTTTCATTTGTACTGAAAATCGATCATATGGACCAACAATTTGATATCAGAGCCTTAGTGCTCTTGATTGTTTGAGGTTTTGGTTGTTTTTTGTTCAATATTACTATTTCATCAATTCTGGATCAAATGTGAGTGTATTTGATATGGAATTTGATTGAAGTTTGCTTACTTTTGGTTGGGAAAGATCTGTGAATCATTAGATCTCAAATTCATTGAGATTTGGGTAATTTCAGATTGTTTTCGGGGTTTAAAGGTTTTCAGATTCATCCAGCGAAACTACGATTTCTTACAGCGAAACTACCACACTTTTGCAGCGAAACTACAAGTATTTTACACCTTGTAGTTGTTCTTAGCCTTTCTGCGAAAGTGGAAACCCTGAACGAAAGTTCAGCTGTGCTTGTGTCCACTTTCAAGCGAAATTGCTGTCGAAAGTACCACTGAACGAAAGTTCAAGCTTGTTTCGTGCGAAACTATCGACGAAACTAAGCATTTGCAAGCTTCCAGCTAGCGAGATTACTGCCGAAATTGCTAGCAAAATTGTCATTTGCTCTGCCAAACAAGTTTCTGTGAAACTAGCTCTGCGAAATTACACATTTCCTGCGAAGCTACTTTTCTTCTGCCGAAACTAGCTTTTGGAGCATTAACTCTACGTCTTGCACCTGACATCTATAATCGCTTTGCTGAACATAAGGATGCAAAATCGTTGTATGATGCATTATGCGAATTCTATGATGGAAATGAAGACCTTAAGGACAAGAAAGCCCAAGCTCAGAAGGATAATTCATTTGTCGGACATAAAAACGAAGACCTTACTGACATCACCAATCGATTTTTGTCCGTATCAAGTACTCTAAAGAAGTATGATGATCAGTTGGGTAATCACGAGCAGGTGAATATGCTCCTAGATTCTCTACCACCCCAGTGGAGCTTACAAGTGAGAATGTTGAAGCAGGAGAGAAACTTTGCTGATTACAAGCTTATGGATGTAATCAACAAACTGAAATCCTTTGATTTAGATTTGAAAAGACGGGAATTTAATCAGACCATGATGCCTACATCTGGTTATACTCAAAATGCTGCATTAATGTCTTCTGCTGCAAGCTCTCCAATGCAGGCGTCTCGTCAAGGCGGAGTAAACACTGGCGACTATTCTGGAGGTTGTGTTAGTGTTGGGAGAGATCAAGCTAACTTGAAAGCAACTGTTGAAACTTCTATTCCATCTGAGAGAATGGCTCTTTTTGGTATGTTCGCTCAGAGTTACGAAGCTCTTGTACCAGGGGACTTGAAAGGAAAAGGGATGACGATAGAGGATATGTATCAGGTGGATCCTGATGATCTTGAAGAGACTAGCATTCAATGGCAAATGGAAATGTTGACACTTAAAGTCCGAAGATTTATGGAGCGCACTGGCAGAAAGAATTTGGAGGTCAAAGCTCTAACTCCAAACTGGGATTTGATAAGTCTAAACTGAGGTGTTTCAATTGCAAACAGTTGGGACACTTCAAACGTGAATGTCCATTGCCAATCATCACTGATCCTAGTAATTCAGGAGTTCCTAGATTAGTTTCAAGCGGGGGTAAAGAGGAGGAAAGTCACAAGAAAGAGACCGCATTGATTTCTAACTTTGATTGGAGTGCTGAAGTTCAAGAGACGAGAGAAGTGGTTAATCAAGCACTGGTGGCTGAGATCATGGAAGGAATGATGAAGGTGAATTGTGAGGATGACTTTGATCCATTCAAAGAATTTAAGGATGAAGATGAAGTGTCTAAGGAGGTGAACGAGGATAAGAAGGTGAAAGAATGTAATATAGAGGAGATCAGGAAGGAAGGAAGTCAATCCACTGAGCTAGAAAAGGAAAAAGATGATGCTGCTACCACTGTCGAGGAAAACAAGTTGAGTACTCCAGTGTGCCAACGTGAGAAAGCTCTTACAACTGAAAAGGTGGTGATGGGACTTCCCTATGAGGTAATTTAGGATATGTGTTCTTCAGCTTGCAAAATTAGGTTATTTGGGGTTTATAAAGCTAATCGTTTATTGATTGATAATGAAAAGGATTTGAAACGAATTAATGAGGAACTTAAAATAAACGAGTCTAAATATTTTGTTAAATTAAGCGAGGCTTTAAAGGAGAATGATCACTTAAAAAGAATAGTTTTGGAAAGAAATGTTGAGATTAACACTTTGACTGAAAGGGTTGCTCTTGCTGAGTTTGAAACAAGCAAGCTTCAGTCAAAGCTTAATAAATGGACTATATTGGGAATGAAACATGACGATATGTGTAAATCTCAATGGGGGGCTAGGATTAAAACAAGTTTGGGATATGAAGATGCTAAGGTTTATCCTCCTCCTAGTACTTACTGTTATTCACCTATGCTTGTTCCTCATTCGTCTAATGATTTGATCCAAATAGATACTAACAGTATGTCTGCAAGTTTAGAAGGTGTGAACCCTAAGCATGTTCGTGAACACTACGATTATGGACCGACTAGCGGGCTTGGATGCTCTAGCCTTAGTACACCTGAATTTTAGCATTCTTTTTTACATCATAAATCTAGTTTAAATTCTGTTTTTGTCTCTAGTGATTCTGTAACAGACTCTATTTCCTCATGTTCTAGTGATGTTTCTATTTCATCTTTAAATTCTATGGATTGTGATGTTGCTACTCCTTCTGATTGTGTTAATCTTGTGACTGATATCACTATAAAGTGTAATGAGGAAATTAAAATTAATTACTTTGAAAATTTCTTTTCTCACCCTATTCCATCTTTTACTCCAGCTAAAATTTCTATGTCAAATGAAAGGGTCACATCTTCATCTGAAGCAAGTGCAAGTGGTACAAATACCACATGTATCTCAGATAACATCTCATCCTCTTCTGTAAATAATCATTCTTTTTCAAATAAAAGCATATCTATAGACATGTATGAGACATACAGTGACGTTGATTCTAGATTGTTTGAATGTGATGAGGAAATATGCATTGATAAAATCCCAACCTTATTACATAACAGACCTAGATTAAAACCACATTGTTTTTGATGTGGTAAAGATGATCATGTAGTAAATTATTGTCCTCGGCTTCATCATAGACATGTTAATAGCAATTCTTTTAGGAATAGGTTAACTCAATTGGTTAATAATTTCTTTTGTAAGAAATCTGTTACTCCTAAACCCAAAGTTGTTCAAACTTGGGTTCCCATTTCACCCGGTTAACTTTTTCTTTGATATTTTTGTAGAAGACATCCACTAAAGTTGTAAATAGTGTGTGGCATGTTGATAGTGGATGCTCCAGACATATGACGGGACTTAAAGATCTTTTGACCAATTATCGAATAATAGATGGAGGTTACGTCACATTCGCCAGTGACAAGAAAGGAGGGAAAATGATTGGTCAAGGAGAAGTTTCCAACAACTCTCTTACCTTAGAGAAAGTCAACTATGTACCTGAGCTTGCGTTTAATCTGTTGAGTGTCTCTCAGATTTGTGATAAAAGCATTCTGGTCTTATTCAAGTCAAATGAATGTCTCTTTTTGAAATCTGAGATTGATACTCCAGATGATTTGGTACTAATACGGGCTCCAAGAAAGCATGATACATATCTTCTTGATATGAGTTCAAAAGAGTCAACGTCAACCGTCACCTATCTTTTGTCCAAAGCTTCCACCTCTGAGTCTTTCTTATGGCATCAGAGATTGGGCCACGTGAATTTTAAAATATAAACAAATTAGTTAAAAACAATCTTGTTAGGGGGTTACCTTTAAAAGACTTTTCTGTGGTTGAAAAATGCATGGTGTGCACCAAGGGAAAACAACATAAGAAACCACATAAACCAAAAATTGAAAATAGCATATCCAATCCCCTCGAGTTGTTACATACTAATTTGTTTGGCCCAATCAGTGTTAAATCAATTGCTAAGAAATCTTTCTGTCTTGTGGTTACAGATGATTTTTCCAGATACTCCTGGGTGAGATTTCTTGCTCACAAAGGAGAGACTACTGAGGAGCTACAGAAGTTAATCATTTCGATTGAAACGATAAGTAAGAGGAAGGTTATGGCGATCCGAAGTGACAATGGTACTGAATTCAGAAATCAGATCTTTGATTCATTCTGTGCCACTAAGGGAATTTTAAGACAATACAGTGCTGCGAGGACCCCTCAACAGAATGGTGTGGCGGAACGAAAGAATCACACCCTCATTGAAGCTGCTCATACAATGTTGATTGAATCCTCCTTACCCATCATCTTTTAGGCTGAGGTGGTGAATTATGCTTCATATGTTCTAAACAGGGTGTTGATAGTCAAGGACAAAATGAAGACTCTTTATGAACTATTTCATAAGAGAAAGCCTTTAATTGACTTCTTTTGACCATTCGGTTGCTTGTGCACTTTATTGTATAGACAGGCACAGAAGATGAAATTTGGTGCCATGGCTGACGAATGTTACTTTGTTGGCTATTCTTCTTCTCAAAAGGCTTATCGGGTATATAACAAGAGAACACGTATTGTTCAAGAGTCCTTCTATATTGATTGGCGGGAATCTAATTCCTCCGATGTTCGATCTGAACCCGCATGGTTCTTTGACTCTGATATGGTGTTCAACTCATTTAATCTTCTAGTTTTCGATGATGAAGCGTCTGTCTCTCATGTTCAAACAAATATCTTTCCTCCAACTCCATTACCTGTCGAACCTCTAGCCTCTCCTACCTCATCTTCAAATGATGCTACCTCGGTTGATGTTGCATCTTCTTCATCATCATTTGACCTTCCACCTCCACCTATTTTAGCATCTTCTTCATCATCATTTGACCTTCCACCTACACCTATTTTAGCATCCCTTCCCTCATCCCGTACATGTATCTGATCTCAACCAACATCTCCCATCTCTCCAATTCACTCTACCTTACCATCACCATTATCCACTTCACCTTTAACTACCCATCAACAATCCTTTAGCTATCCTTCAACAAATACCCTACCCATGGCTATTGATTTCAAAAACCTAAAAGATCATCCGTATGACAACATCATAGGATCTATCACCGATGGAGTTCGAACGTGGAGTCAATCTGGATTGATTAACGTTTGTCTATTTTCTTGTTTTATATCACAAATCATCCCTAAAAATGTTCATGCAGCTCTTCAGGACACTTGATGGGTTGAATCGATGCAATTAGAGCTGCAACAGTTTTGGAAACTCAAGGTGTGGACTCTGGTCGATCTTCCACCAAACAAATGCCCAATTGGCACGAAATGGGTGTTCAAAAACAAACCTGATGACCTTGGCATTATGGTAAGAAAGAAGTCCAGATTGGTAGTCCAGGGCTTTGCTCAAGAAGAAGGGGTTGACTCCACCGAAGTCTTTACTCTAGTCGTCCGTCTTGAAGCCATCAGAATCTTTTTGGCACATGCAGCCCACAAGCAATTCAAAGTCTATCAGATGGATGTTAAATGTGCGTTTCTTTATGGAGACATTGACGAAGAGATATATATGTTTCAACCACCTGGTTTTGAGGATCCATACTTTCCAGACAAAGTCTACAATCTTGATAAGTCTCTTTATGGTCTTCATCAGGCCCCTCGAATCTGGTATGAGACTTTAACACAGTATCTCTTAAGCAATGGATTTTCTCATGGCACCATCGATATGAATTTATTTAAGAATAAAGTATATGGTGAGATGCTGATCGTACAAGTCTATGTTGATGACATTATATTTGGCTCCACCAATCCAAAGTTATGTCGGGAGTTTGAGGAAGTCATGCGCAGTCGATTTGAAATGAGCATGATGGGAGAGATGTGCTTTTCCTCGGGTTGCAAGTTGAACAAAAGAAAGAGGGAATTCTCATTCATCAAGAAAAGTACATTAAAGAAATTTTGAAGAAATTCAAGATGGGTGACGCTTCTTCTGAGATGACTCCGTTTACTGCTCAAACCTGTCTCACTCCTAATGAGAATGGGAAACCGATTGATCCTTATCTTTACAGATCCATGATTGGTTCCCTTATGTATCTTACAGCAAGTCATCCTGGCATCACCTTTGCCTTGGGATATTGTGCTCGATACCAATCTGCCCCAAAAGAGTCTCATGAGAAGGCTGTCAAACGAATCTTTTGTTATCTTAAAGGCTCTTCTCGTTTAGGTCTTTGGTATCCTTATGGTGGGAATTTTGACTTACATGCCTATTCTGATAGTGATTCAAATGGCTGCAGGTTAAACAGAAATTTGGTTACTGGAGGCTATCAATACTTGGGGAATTGTCTGGTATCATGGCAAAGCAAGAAACAGACCACTGTCTCTTTCTCTACGGGAGAAGCAGAATGCGTTGCGGCCTCCAGTTGTTGCTCATAATTACTCTGGATTCAGCACCAGATGATTGACTATAGGATCAACTTTATCCATACACTGTTGTTCTATGACAACGAAGCAGCTATCGGCATCGCCAAGAACCCTATTCATCATTCCCGAACCAAGCACATCGAGACACGGATTCATGCAATTCGTGATGCTCAGGAAAAGGGTTTCATTGATATTATCCCCATTGATACAAAAAATCAAAAAGCAGATCTTTTCACGAAAGCTTTTGATAAACCTCGTTTTTATGAATTGATCTCGATGTTGGGATTAATATCTTTTTAAAACCTGTTTTCCTTAAAACAAACTATGTACATATTTTTTATATCTCCTTCGTTATTCTTCTTTTCTTTCTTTTCTGTATGCTCTATCGTCCTTCGCCATTTTTCATACAAAAACATATAATATACATATATATATACATATATATACATACATATATATATACATATATATATATATATATATATATATATATATATATATATATATATTAATAGGTTTAAGAAATTTCTCCATCTTGTTTAGTCATAGAAATTTCAGGGGAGAATAATAACTGTTTCTCTTGCTTTCTTTTGCAGAAATTATCTAACTTCCTATGATGTCTGAACAATATGAAGGAGGTCAATAGTATCGTGTTGGGATTTGCTTGATAGGTTCATCCCGAAAGCAAAGTAGACAGTACTCCTGTAGCTTAACTAAAAAAATAAGAAACGTGATGACTGGGATAATCTTCTTGACATCTTTGGCCTTCATAAAGTTTCAAGTCCTTGTTCAAAAAGGGTTGAGAATGGAACATCTCTGTGTTGTATTGTTCTTTTCATAATTATCATTGTTTCTAATCTACACATTTGTTCTCAAAAGCTATACATTTATCCATCTTTGTATCTAAGAAGCTTCTTTGTGTACTTTTGTGTCTTGTGTTTGTGCTCATCTCCTCTGTTATATGATAGTACTGACCTGGAGTGATGATCTCCTCTGCTGTACGAAAGTACTGACCTGGAGCTCTCATCGACACAAAGTGATGATCTCCTCTGCTGTACGATAGTACTGACCTGGAGCTCTCATCGACACAATATGAAGAACCCCTCTGCTGTACGGTAGTACTGACCTGGAGTGTTCATCAGTACAACATGATGATCTCCTTTGCTGTATGATAGTACTGACCTGGAGCTCTCATCAATTGTTGTTTATAAGAATCTTGCTTCTTCTAAAAGAGGATCTTTGTTGTGCATCAAAAGAATTAATCAATCAGTCGGTGTTATTTGTTCAAAATATCATGTGGACAGGATAAGTTTCTTTGCCAAATGTCTATGGGGACTAAGTCATTCAATGTCTTCTTTAAATAAACCCATAACATGATAACAACAGCTACGGGTTACTTGTCGAAAAGAAGAAGACATGGGCTTAAAAGGACAAGTATATCTGCAATCTCACCGAACTATGACTCTCCAGAAGATTCTTTCAGCTTCTCGTTCTTCCTTATGCTCTCGTCTTTGTTTTTGTTAAAACTATATGATGTTTGGTATGGTGGTGTGGGGCAATTTCTTATGGTTTTCTTTATTATGTTTTAATTCCTTTTATATTAATTTTTGCGAAATTATAATTTTAAGGTTTCCAGCGAAATTATAATTTTAAGGTTTCCAGCGAAATTATAATTTTGCTGGTAGTTTCGCAAGGAGAAACTGCAGATTCGCACGGCGAGACTGCAGATTCGCACCGCGAGACTGCAGCTTCGCTGGTTCTTTCGCATTGTGAAACTATAACTTCGCTACTGAGTAAGTACAGCTGCTGCAAAATTAAAACCATAGTTTCGCTGTTGCGAAACTATTTGCTATTTAACTCTTTCTCTGAAACTGCGTTCTCATTTTCGCACTTTCGAGATAGTGAGTTAGGGTTTCTACGCTGGTTTAATCGAATCTGAGATTGTGTGTTTTAAGTCTTGATTATTCGTTGTTTCTCTTTAGCAAGTGAGTTTCGAACTCAGGACCTTTGTTTTATCTAGGTTTTATTGCATCATTGTGATTTATTTGTCTGAGACGGTTCGGTTATCTCGCAGTTCTTACTGCGAATTACCAATAGTCCAGCGAAACTGAATGAAAGTTCTTGATTCTTCCGCGAAACTGTGCAATCATGCTATCCGATCGAACTTAACAGTTTCGTAGACCAAAATTCAGTTTCGCTGCGCCGAAACTATAGTTTCGGCTTGTCGAGTCTACCACACTGTCTTGCCGAAACTATTAGATTCTGCCGCCGAAATTAACTTTTTCTCTTGCCGAAACTAAAATACTTCCTGCGAAACTATAATTTTGGCTAGCGAAACTATCCTTTGTGTTTAAATTTTAATCTTTTCCTTATTATTTTCTCTAATATTATTGTTCAACATATCATACTAACTTGTTCTATCTGATTTTCAGATTAAATGGCAAATCTCAAGTTTGATGTAAGGAACAACATCACGGCCATTCTAGATGATACACACCCGAAAGTTGCTGGGTTTAGAGACTGCATATGATGGTTGTAGAGATCCCCAATTGCTTACGCGATTTCACACTCCACCACTATATATGATTTACGCATCAGAGACTTCTGGCTTACAGCTGAGTATGACACGAGGGTCGACTCACAGAGGATTGTAGCCAGGGTATTGGAAAATGAGCTGATTATCACTGCTGAGGTCATATCAAGGGTGTTAAGGCTTGATGAGGATTCAGGAGAGGAGGTTGCATTATTTGATCAGGAAGTATTTGACGCCTTCAGGTCGATGGGATATGAGGGTCCTCCATTCGGGACGAGAAAGGAAATCGAAAAGTTCTTTCTCTCTAAGGATTGGATATATATAGTCTACATTTTTATCATGTGCTTAGATCACCGTAAAGGTGGATCAGACGGGCTGAACTTGGATTGGGCAAAGGCAATGGTGATATGCTGTAAAGGAGAGAAGGCCAATATTGCTAGATTGATATTTGCCTGCATGGTAGAGAATGTGATGACCCTGAAGACAGACAAACGGCTGCTATACCCTCGATTCATTTAGATGATCATAGATGACGTCATTCCTAACATTCCCAGACATGGAGAGGTAAAGAACTTAGTGTCGATGAACACCCGCATTTTTGCTGATTGTTGTGCAATTAGGCATGACTTCAGCGGGAAGATTACCCATCTGCGGGAAAACATGTATCTTCCCGAACATTGGGATTATATCAGGAGGGTGATCGAGTCTGAGAATAAACGTGCTAAAGAGACGAGGCACAAACAGTTAGAAGATGTAAAGAAGAAAGAGATATGCAAAGGAGATGGATTATGTGTTTGAAGATGTCTGAGGCCAGAGCTGAAAAGGAAAAGAGGGCTAAGAAGAGAGCCAATGAGGGAGAAACCAAGAAAAGAAGCAAACATAGACATTAAACTTTTACTGAGCCCCCACGAATGGAAGGAAGAGCCAGATTAGATGAGGATGTGATCAGGAACCTCAACACATCTCTCACCAATGAGTTGAGCATGATTAAGAACAAAACTTACCAATCAAGAGATAAGGGAAAAGCAGAAAGATGAGGTGATTGAGGGTATGACTAAAATGTTATTAGATCAGAACAAACTGATCAAAAGACTGCTTGAGGAGGTGAATGAGCTAAAGGCTGCAGCCGGCCTGCCCAATCACCTAACTCAACATGAGTTAAATGATATGACTGATACTTCTAAGTACCCATTTCTGAATGTGGATACTTCTTCCAGGGCAGGAGAGGGCACATCTAGTGCAGGAGCAGAAGAAGCATGAGGTTCTAAAAGAAGAAGAGAGAGTGAGAATGTGAAGAATGTAGAGGAGGTGTTTGAGGCTGGGTTTGTTGATGTGGGAATAAACTTTGATGACTTTACAGGAGAGGAGAGAATGCCAAAACAGACTGAAGGTATTGAAAAGTCGATCTAGAAAGGATTGGTAGATAAGGAGGAGGATGATGAACAACTGGTGGACTGTGATTCTGAACCTGAATACTATAAGGTGGATGAAAGACCTCTGACCTATGTGTTCAAGAAAGGGATAATGAGAATGATGTGATAGAAATGGAGAGGGAAGATTGCTTTGTAAGAGAAAAGGAGCCTGAGGAGCTGACTCCCCTATTCCAAAACATGGAAGGGTTGAGCAAGAAGGAGGCTGACAAAAGGATCATCAGTTGGAAGTACAACCCCGGCCTCAAGATGTTTATGATAAAGAGGAGAAGGGGAGGCAGCACATACCTGCATAAGAGAAAGGCTTTCAAGACACTGCCAAGATGGGATTTGAGAAGGTTAGCAGTTCTGCCACTGCTTGATGCTGATCTAAGTGAAAGGGCCAAGTTGTTAGAGAAGGAGATAAAGAATGGATTAAACAATAACTTTGATTCGTTTGGATTTATGAAGGCTGAGCAGAAAAGGTCAACTAAGGACAAAGATTGGGAGACGGGTAAAGGTAGGATTGTGTTGAGTGTGAAACCTCCAAAGACCGTACACAGAGTTTGACTGGCAGATCCCTCCCCCCAATGACTACAAGGATTTGAGAAGTGGTTTTATGATAACAATATGGGGGAGGCTGTGATTAGAGTGAAGGATGGAATAGAATATAGAATGTTTGATCTGATGGAGTTGTTTGGATTCTGTGATGAAGACCTGCTAGTTCTTTGTGAGAACCATATTAAAGCGGGAGCAGAGGAGGAGACGAGGAAAGAAGCAAGTTTATTCATGGTGGTGGCTAACAAAGTGAGAGGAGTGAGAGCTGAGCTGAGGGAGCTAGCTAAGAAGGTCAGAGCTACAGATGATCTGAATATGGAGATTCAGGACTTAGCAAAACAATTCGCGCAAGCTAGTGCTCGTCCTGAAGGAGTTGATGAAGCAGGAGGTGACCAGAGTGGATCAGTTGCTGAAGCTCACAAGAAGGACACTGCAGGAGCTGATAAAGATAAATCAGATGCAGGAGCGGGGGAGACTGGAGCTGAATAGACATATCAAGACAAGAGAAGTCGGTGAGATCCAACCTAGGGGGAGTATTGAAAATCAAGTATAGGTTGGACTCACCTTAGATTAGTTTATGTCTATACTACTTTGTAATAGGATTAATGTTAGTTTACTTTTGTATGTTGATTAGTTTAGTTTATGTAATTTTATAGCTCACAGTCAGCTGCTTAGTTTACCCGGTAAAATTGTTGTTTCTCCCGGGAGAAACTATAGTTTCGGCAGCACAGTTTCGCAGTCAGCGAAACTGTCCGCAAAACTAAGACTGCTATAAATAGAATTGATCTTGCTCATTGTTGAGTATCCTTGAAAAAACCCTAATCGTGTATTTATGTTGCAAGAGGTATTTGTAAGCTGTCATTCACTGATATATATTGAGCTTATCTACTTTTAATTGTATTATTGCTTTATGGCTTATATTTGAATACATTGAGCTTGTTCTTATTCATCTTAATCATTGTGTTTGTTGTTATTTCTGGTATTGAACGATTCAAATCTTTCATCTGTACTGAAAATCGATCATATGGACCAACAGTCTTTAATGTCACCAAAACAGAAGAGAATAGAAGAGATGGAGAACAAGATGTGAGGAGAAGAATACCATGGTGTTAGATTTTGTATGTTTGTCTTGAAAAAAAATAAAGTTTAGAAGTAGAAGGCAAATCATATTAACAATCCATTATCCAATCATAGATTCCTAAGTGGTATGATAATTTCACCATTGAAATGGTAATGATTAAAAGTGCTAGGTCATATAGATTAATCGATAAGATTTTTCAATGCTTTTAAGATGAAATTAGAAATTAAATCCGCGCAATGCGATGCTTTTACAAACTTAGTCACGCACTTTCCTGTAGTGACATCAATGTGGTTGACTACATAAAATAAAAGTATAAATTTGTGACAACTTGGTTCTAGAAACATATATTAAAAAACATTATATAATTGTACCAATGTTATTCAGTTAGTATCGATTTTATTTTTCATGATACCATCATGTTGCCGGCATTTGATATAACTTACGATACCCAAAAAATCTATTTTAAATGTAAATCTTTTTTTAACAAAATTCATATCGGGGAAAAGAAATAAAACATAGCAAAAAATTAGTAAATATTAGGTTTAAAGCTTTAAAATTGAACGGGTTTAGTTTATAAACTTTAAATAGTAGAGAGGTTTAGTTTGTAAATATTAGGTTTTAGTTTGTAAATTTTAACACTTTACTTAATTACCACCAACATTGATTGATTATGTACATAATTAGTTGATATCAGCTATTGGATTGTATTGAAGGAAAAGCCAATCGAGCCAAGTTAGGAATAGTATGAACAAGACATTGGGAATTTTATAAAGATGGTAATGGAATTGTTAAATATGCATTTTTAGAAACTAAAAGACAAGAAAAAGACAACATCTCTAGCCATTCCAAGTTTAATTCTAAACGTCTACAAGTGATTGATCTATAGACCTACGTGATTTCTTGTTACCAAAAGTCATGACATTTCACCGGTCCATATACTTTATCAAAGATGACTAGAAGAAGCTGGATAAAGATGGATTGACTCAATTATTAGTCTTCCAAATAATATTGAACATGAGGTCTTGGAATGGAAGCAAACTTGTATTTTGCACATGTGAAGCAAACTATAGAAATTGGTTCAATGAAGCAATGGTGCACTAATCCACCACAACCCGTTAGATCTCAATGACATTAGAATAAAAGTTTTGACAACATCATCCATTGGGAGAGATTGTTAGCTTTGTATAATGTATGACGGCTTGTCAAAATACCTAAGTACAGTGTTTTCTAGTGTTTGTGTTCTGAATTTGATAATTTCGAGTTCACCATTAGATTCAAAATGGTCAACTTTGATGACAATAAAAAAGTTTTGTTTTTTATGTTGATAATTCACAAAGGTTGTTAACTCCTAGAAATGTTCACTCACATTAAGAGTTTGATAACTCGTATGGACAAGTTTCAACTCATAGAAGCTTTTGATAAGCCCATGGGAACATCAAACTCACAGATCATCTTTTGAAGTAGGTGATACCTGGTTATTGAACGTCAACATGTTTAATAGCAATTTCACTCTAGAGGGCCTTGTTGAACCCGTCCCTATCTAAACGTTAGTGCTTTCAACATGTAGTGTTAGTTTCTAGTTTCAACTATAAATACAACCAGGGTTGTACTTATTTTGTACCCTTTGAATGCTATATTTTTATGTGTGTGAGCGACCCTTGATGAAATGAAAGGAAACTTCGATTATAACAACATGTTCATCGTCTACTCCCATTTTATGTTTGTTTGATTATTGTTTTGATTCCATCATCACTTACAATCAAAGGGATTTTGCACCTTTGATCAGAAAGAAATCAATATAACAATGAATTGTAGATCCGCACAAATGAGGGAGAAGTTGGTACTCGAGGGGAAAGTTTAGGTAATTCAAAAATATGATGCTTCTACTTAAATATTTTTAAAATAAAGTTAATTACACAAACCACCCTTTTAGTTATAATATGATATTATGATCACTCCATCTATTTTAATAGAAATGTTAACAAAAATTAGCCTTCACATCCAAACTACTTAAAAATTAAAATCATAAGCTAACTTATTATTATTTTTTATTTAGTACCCAAACTTATTATTTTTCTAAAACTACAGCAACCAGCTTTGTAATTAACTGTATTGTTTATAAAAGTTTTCATTGATGAGCTCGTACTTTTCCCAACTTTTGTTGGTTTCTTCTTATCTAAATTGACTATAATTTTTGTATCTATTATTATTATTTGTATAATAAAAGGCATAGACCAAAGCAAGAAAGCACATGATACAAGTCTTTAATACATAGACGGATTACACTTAGTCTAGCATCGCCGCATGAACCCCACCGCTTCCCCCTTTCTCTTTTGTTCCACGACATCACCATTTCAGGTTCCATTCAACCCTAAGCCGACACTCACAAGGGACCTCTTAATCACAAGGTATGTAGTTCTTGATTCTAAACAATTGTTAGAGGCAACAAATTAGTGAAGTAACACCTAGAATTTGAACCGGTCGGTTGCATAATTGACATAAGGGGTAGGATTTCGAGGACTATTGTAAAAACAGTGATATTTTTAGGTTGTTCTTGATAATCGTGAAAAGGCATATAACAATGCAAGAAAGCACATGGTACATATCTTTAATGCGTAGACCAAATACACTTACTCTACCATCACCGCCTTAACCCCGCCGCTTCCCCCTTCTCTTTTATTCCAAGACATCACATTTCAGGTTACATTTAACCTTAAGCCAACAGTCAGATGGGACCTTTCAATCACAAGATATGCAGTTCTTGATCCTAAACAATCGTTAGCGGCAAAACTTAGTGAAATAACACATAGAATTTGAACTGGTTAGTTGCATAAGTCAAGATTAGGGGTAGGATTTCGGGGAATATTGAAGAAAAATAGTGTTTGTATGTTATTCTTGATAACCGTTAAAAAGCATAGAGCAATGCAAGAAAGCACATGGTACAAGTCTTCAATGCATAGACCGATTACACTCAGTCTACCATCACTGCCTTAACACCACTGCTTCCCCTTCTCGTTTGTTCCACAAAGTCACCATTTCAGGTTCCATTCAACCCTAAGCCAACACTCATAAGGGGCCTCTAATCAGAAGGTACGTAGTTCTTGATTGTAAACAATTGTTAGCGCCAAAATTAATGATATGACACCTAGAAGTCGAACCGTTCGGTTGCATAAATCGAGATTGGGGATAGGATTTCAGAGAATATTGTAAGGCCCTGGTTCCAGGAAACCTCACGGTTGGTCATTTAAAGCAAAACATAGATTTAAAACATTCATTTATATAAACATTGCAGCTGAAAAAGTACATTAAGTTTCAACCCATTAAGACATAATTCTAAGAAAACATTAACATTGTCTTTAAAACATCAAATAGTTCTTAAAATTCTTCTTAATAATCTTCTTAATCAGGGATGCTAGCCTTCAGATGCCAAGTAGCTTCTAGAATCCAAGCCCACATTCACTTAAGTCCAACAGCTCACCTGTCAAACTAGTATGCATACAAAAGTCAGTTTCGCAGAGTGAGTTCTAGGTTTACTTTATCAGATAACTTTTTGGTAATGTATATTAACTTTATCATTCGAAAGTAGTTATCACATATCCGATCATTACTATACATAGACTATCTGCAGGACCGTTGAAGGGTATGCACTTACAACACAACAACACAAAGAGAAGAGTGTGCAACAACACTTAACAATTTAAATGGGGAACTAGAAAAAATCAATTTTGAGAACTAAGAAACACAAGTGTATATGAGACAGAACAAGAACAACACAAGTAATTGGTTTTCAAGGTTGATGTATATTGTTCTCTACTTCCTTACAAGTGTTTTTCAAAGTTCTTCTAATAAGATACAAGGACCAGAAATACTTATACTATAACCTACAGCCCACCATACTTTGAAGGCCAGCTGGATACATGATCTAGACAATAAAATCAATGTAGAGTCAAAAGGCAGATTGCCTTTTGACTATTGACTATGACATGCCATCGCTCATAACCTAATATATTACAAAAAGGATAAAGTACATAAAGTGGAAAGTTACAGACTCAAGACCTCAATGTACAGTTACCAAAAGCATGGACATTTCACCAACTTATGTAAAGTTGGTGTCTTGTCAGAGTTGCAGTGGAAAGGGGTCTAGATTTATGTAAAAGGTACATCAGATAAAGCATGTGATCAAAAAGTCTTCGGAAGAAATCTGTCTTCAATAGTTGTCTTCGGAAGACTTTGTCTTTGAAGCTTCAGAAGACTTCATTTTTGGCTTCGGAAGATACTGGTCTTGGCTTCGGAAGATTTCACGCTTAGAGTAATTTCTAAGGTAGTGTGTGAAACTTCCGAAGCATTCTACTTCAGTACACTTGTGCATGCATGCATGAGAGACTTTGGGTGTTTGGGTTGCATCAGCCTTAGAAATAAACCTTACAAACTCCCCCTAGGCTGATGCTACCAAAACACTTGAAAAATTCAGATGTTAACAGTCCTCGTTATGATGATGGCCATCCCTTTCTTTTAAGATGATCAGGATCACTCAGACTCTCATAGTGTCTTCTCATGTCAAAGAGATCATGCAGAGGCAGATTGAACATATCCTGCCATGTGTAGATATTTTCAACACCTTGATCTTTGATGACATGCCATCTTTCTGGATTTGTAGTGTCTGTCCAAGATAAGATGGGTCTTCCTGATGCTAGAGGAGCTGCTTGAATTGGAGTTGGTGGAGCATCCTCTTGTTGCATATCCTCAGGATGTACTGACTCATCCTGAGGTCTGGAGATGGATGCTTCTTTCTTCTTTTTCTTTGACTTTGGTTTGGAAACCATCCTTTTTCTCCTCTTTGAACTTTTTAACTGAGAAGACTGGCCTACAACACCTTATTAATATTATTTGTCTTTCTCAGTTGGGTCTTCCTCTCTTACAGGTTCAGATTAAGAGGGGACAGATCCCTGCTATGGATTAGAAGTGGAAGCTTATTGAGGTTCAGCAGGAGATTCAGTTTGTGTTGTCTTAAATGATTCAACCTTAATCTCCACTTCCTGAGGGACCCGACTTGGTGGGGAGTGTAAGTCAGCAAGTTCACCTCTTTGAATCTTCTGCTTGATTACCATAACATGCTCATCCATGGTGGACAGAGACATAGGACCAAGTCTCTTTTTGGAGAATCCGTACAGCTTTAAGAAGCTCATCATCTTCTGCCTATCAGTGGACTTCTTTATCTTTTTCTGGATGATGGTTCTTGACTTTGTAGCCTCTTCCCTTAACTTTCTTATGGTGATCTTTCTTTCTTTGACTATATCAAGTTTAATTTGTTTGAGGTACTCAAACTCAATGTAATCAAAGGGTAAGGGAAGAAGTGTATTAGCCTGATGGAGGCATGTAGCACTCAGGTAGTTTATCATGTTGATTCTATCCTTCTGTTTGTCTATCTGAGGTTCTTGTGGAACCACATCCTCTTATTCATGACTTTCTTGAACTGGTGAGAGAGTAGGCACATGCTTGTAGAGTCTTTTCAGTCTTCTTTCTTCTTTGATTTTAAGAAGTAATTCTGCATCCTCTTCCTCTTTTCTCTCTTTTTGACAGTTCCATGTCATCCAGCTCATTTAATTCATCTAAGGGGAGGGAAATAATGTTATCAATGTCATAGTTCCTGGTCTGCAAGTAGTTAATCCTGACTGCCCTTAACTTATCATCCCGAGTATTTGGTCTGGGGGAAGCCCTGATAGCAGTTTCCATGAGTCTTGCAGACCCAGTAGAGGAACTTTCTCCCCTTAGCTTCCTTTTCCTCTCTCTATCTCTCTCTCCTCCTTAATCTCCTCAAAAGTAATTTTTCTTTTCCTTTTGTCACTCACAGACCTTTGTGACTCAGGGTGGAGAGAGCTTTGGCCTTTATTGCTTGGTGTAGCTTCCAAGCTCTAGCCAGAGAGAGGTTAAGATGCACCTTCACCAGCAGGTGTCTCATCAAGGGAATGAACCTCCGTAGCAGTTGATGGTGAGACAGGACTCTCAGGTTCTATCACTAGGCCTTCAATCAAGGTTTCCCCTATGAAACTAATCTTAGGATCTGCCTCAACATCTAGTTGACCGATGATATTACCTGATTGCCTTAGTCTTCTTATGAAGCTGAACTCTGCAGTGTTCCTATCTTTAACTCTTTGAAGAATGAGAGCTCTTCTATCAGCATCATACCTCCACCCAATAATGTGATTTGAAGTTGGTGGAGATGATATAGCCCTTGGAATGCCTTTCTCAAAGAGACTCCTAATGATAGAGTCTACACTGTCCACATCAATATGAACTTGAGGAAGTTACTGAGTATGCACAATTGCAAGTAAGGATGGTGAGTCCTCAATGTCCATACTCCTTGAAGAACTCCTAGGTTCTGTGACTGTAATGACTTTCTCCCCCTTTTTGGTAGCATCACCCTCTTACATAGGTGAGCTAGGAGTTAGGTCAATAACATTCACAGGTTCTTGTGTTCTTGGTTGAGCTCTCTTTAAAGGTCTCCCAGCTAGTTGTTCCTTAAGATAAGATATCTTAAGTTGCTGATCATTGACCCTGTTTTGCAAGGTAGTCACTTGAGATTCAAGATGACTAACCTTGGAGACTAGATAAGTGCATGTTTATGACAATTTTTTGCACCTTTAGTCTCAGATTCCCCTCATCTTCATTAGAAGAATCATGGGGGGTTGAGAGAATTGGACCAAGGTCTTCTCTCTCATCACCAGCATGGTGTTCTTGGCTGCTGGATTTCCTCTACTCAGTGACAGCTTTAATTGAAGTGTCAATAAGCTAACTTGCCATGGTTGAGATCTGAATGATGTAATCACTTGCTGAAGTGAGAGCCTCTTCCATATAGATATCCTGAAGAGGTTCAGAAGTATCCACCTCAGTGATGGGTGACTGATGTGGGCTAGACCTAGGTGACTCAGGAGCACTCATCTCTCTTTAAGGAGTGGAGTAGTAGGGAGACTCATGGTACTCACTGACACCTAAGTCTTCATCAGTATAGAAGTCAAGATTAGGAATGGGTTGGTTTAAGTCTAAAGGCTGGGGATGGTAGTTGTCCCTTGAAGGTTGTTCACTTGAATGTTGAGACTCAGAGTGAAGGCTTAAGGTATTTGGGCTTGTGAGCTCATCAGGCTGAGCATGAGGAACCTCAACACTGATCTTAGAAGTAATGGGAGTGGTTTTCTCCTTAGGAGAAGTGGGAGTTCTAGTATCCACTTCCTCCTGTATAGGTAAGTATATGGGGGCCTACACAGACTCAATAGCCTGAGCAGGGGTTTGTTTGTGTTTTCTTTTGTAGGTGAGGGTGATTTGTGTTTGTTTTGGTTGTTGAGATGTAGAAGGTGTGGGTTCAACACTAGCCTGTATTACTAGGTTGTCACCTTGAGCAAGGAGCTCTAACATTTTTAGGACAAGGGCTATTTCTACCCCTGAGAAGCCAACAACTGGCTTCCTCAAAATTTTAAAGTGTCAGGCTTTATCTGTCCCAATTTAAGAATATTACCTGTTTCCTTCAACTGTGAGCCTAGTTCACAGTTAAGAATGTATTGAACATATCTAGGAAACATGTAATACTCTAAGGAGTCCAAGTTTGAAGTCAGATTAGTATAAACAAATTGAGAGTACCTAAACTTGACTCCCTGAACCATCCCATGCACTATGAAGGAGAGATCTTCAGGAATCCGGTCCCACCCTCCATGCTTGTTGGACAAGCTATGGATAACCACATGAAGTAGGTATTTCTATTGAGGTGACACCTTCCCTTTCCTGAAGGTCTTTATAGAGAAATCTCCCTCATAGTCCATCTGTTCAAAAGAATGATTAACAGCTTCTATTGGGAAAAACACCTCACCTTCTTCATCATCCAGCTGAAGATGATTGTTGATGATGGCTGGAGTGATGAAGATTGTTCTCCCCTACACTGTGGCAGACAGTGCCTTCTCCCCATCCATAATGACCTCTTGGCAGGTCTTCCAAAATTCAAGCAAATGATCCTCATACAGAGTAGGATCAGTGGTAAGGGAGGTGAAGTAGTTTGACAGAGCCAAGAATTGGCACACCTCTAAGAAATGTGAATCTTTCTTAGAGTTTAACAGAGCAACCTGATTATGTTGCCTATGTAACTGCATGGAGAAATCTGGGTCATTTCTTCTGTTAAGGTTGGCCATTGTGAGAAAGCTTAAAGGTGAAGGAAAGATGAACGAGGGCGGTTTCAGAGAGAAATTTGGAATTTAGGTTTGGGGGAAAGATGAAGATGATAGAAAGAGGGGGAACCGATTGGATTTATATGTGAAAAGGATTTAAGACAAAGTTAATGAAAGAGGATAAACTTTGAAATCCAGATGGCGATCCCACCTCTGAAAAAGTAGTTTGCTTTTTGCTCAAAAAGTGATTTTCTTGGAAATCGAAAGGCTTCCGAAAGTAAATTGTCTTCGGAAGTTTTTAATGAAAAAGCTTCCGAAGCCAAAATGACTTCGGAAGAATTTCCGAAAAGTTTTGACAAATTTACTTCGGAAGAGAATTTAGACTTGGATGTTTTGTTCAACAGAACAAAGCTTCCGAGAGTTAATTTTCTTCGGAAGAAAATGGTCCTTGAAAACATATAAATGCCTAAGAGAGTTTTAAGCTTTGGAAGAAATCTCAGAAATTTCTTCCGAAGGCAAAATTTACTTAGGCAGTTATTTGTCTTGAAGGTATATTTTCTTCCGAAGATAAAATCATATCTTCCGAAGGATCAAGATTTGTCAAAAATCTAAGAAAACTCTTAAAAAAAATTTTATCCATAGAAAACATGAGCTTATGAAGGTGATAAACTAGATAACTTAGGAGACACAGATTTTAAGAAATAAAATGAATTAGTTTTAAGAAAAAGCTACTCAAAGTTAATCATCCCAATAGCTGATATAAGATACTTAAATCTCTGTTCATCAAAGGCTTTTGTAAACAGATCAGCACATTATTCATTTGTAAAATAGTAACCAACTTTTAAAAGTGTTCCAATTAGGTAACTCAAGTTTTAAAAGTGTTCTAGTTAGGTCACTCAGTTTTTATATTTTATATAAATTAAACGCTTTAACATGTTTTTTAGCATGTTATACTTTTTGTTTCAATTAGAAAATATTTTTTTATCTTTGGATGCTGATATGGAACGTTGACGTAAATTTTAGGTACTATTTTTATTTTTTTCATAATTAACACGTTTTTTTATTTTTTAATATAATTTTATATATTGCATATTCTGACCACCACATCTTCTCCATCGTTACTTACTTGACATAAGAAAATTTAATGATGACTCGATTTGATCATTTGATGGTCCAATTTGAGAAAAATATGCATGAGTGGCTAAATTAGAACACTTTTAAAACTTGGTTATCATTCTGTGACATTTTTCCGTTTAATTAAACCCTTTTCAAAGTTCTCTCTAATTAAATGATACATGATATTTATGTGTTTTATCCTTAAGTGCTGCACAGGATTCTCTGTGATGGAGATAGCACTGTTGTTGTCTGTGTGAATGGGAGTCTCCTTGAAGTTTAAACCATAGTCAAGCATCTGATTCTGAATCCAAAGCACTTGAGCACAGCAGCTTGCAGCAGCAATGTATTCAGCTTTAGCAGTTGATGCAGAGACACAGGATTGTTTCTTGCATTGCCATGAACAACCCTTCCACTAAGGAATTAACATCCCCCAAATGTAGACTTTACAATCATATTGCAACCACCATAATCACTAGCTGTATATGCATACAGATTGAAGTCAGAATTCTTGGGATACCAAAGACCAAGTGTTGAGGCACCTTTGAGGTATCTTAGAAACAGTAATGAGGTGAGACATTTTTGGGTTGGCTTGATATCTTGCACAAATACATGTGGCAAACATGATATCAGGCCTGCTAGCTGTAAGATACATGAGGGACCCAATCATAGCCCTATAAAGGTGTTCATCCACACACTTCCCCTCAAGATCAGGCCCAAGGGAGTGATTTCTTGCTATGGGTGTCTTAGCAATCTTACAATCAGTCATGTTGAATTTTTTGAGTATGTCCTGAACATACTTTAACTGACTATAAAGATTCCATCTTCAACTTGCTTCACTTGAATTCGCAGAAAGAAATTGAGTTCCCCTATGGCACTCATTTCAAATCTGTCCTTCATCAGATTCTCAAAGTCTTTGCAGAGCCTTGGATTAGTTGAACCAAAAATGATGCCATCTACATACACTTGAACTAGCATTAAGTCATTTCCTTGTCCTTTGATGAAGAGAGTTCCATCTATAGTACCCCTTCTGTATCCACGCTTGCAGAGATACTGAGATAGAGTCTCATACCACTTTCTTGGTGCTTGGTGTAGCCCATAAAGAGCCTTATCAAGATTACAGACATAATCAGGATGATCAGGATCTGTAAAACCAGGTGGTTGTTTGACATACACATCTTCATCAATCACCCCATAAAGAAGAGCACACTTGACATCAAGTTGATAGACCTTGAAGTTTTTGGATGTAGCATATGCCAAGAATATCCTAACATCTTCTAGTCTTGCTACAGGAGCAAAGACATCAGTGTACTCAATTCCTTCTTCTTGTGTGTATCCTTGAACAACTAGTCTAGCTTTGTTTTTTATGACAATTCCTCTACCATCTTTCTTATTCCTAAACACCCATTTGGTTCCTATAGTTGTCTTCCCATGAGGAAGGGGACATAGGTTCCAAACCTTCTGTCTTTTGAATTAAAGTAGCTCCTCTTACCTGGCTTCAACCCAACTTCCATCCTTCAGAGCCTCATCAATTTTCTTAGGCTCTATCTAGGACAAGAAACAAGAGTGAAGACAAACATTTGCTTCATGGGTTTGTCCTCTCGTTCTTACCCCAATTTCAACATCTCCAATGATGTTTGTGGTAGGATAAGACTTGTGGATCCTTAGCTGAGGGATCACAATAAGTTGCCGAGAGATATCTAAATTAGAAAAATTTAGATCTGGCATTGATGCTTCTTCCACCACATCAACACACTTATCAAGAGAAACTTGATCCAATGAGTGTGTGACATCATTGATATGTTTATCTATGGAATGGTTATCAGCATCAAGAAATTCTTGATCACTGTCACCACCACCATCATTTTCTTCTGCATTTGAAGTTTCTTTGTTTGGTTGTCAAGCTTCTGAGCTAGAACTTGAAGGCATCTCAGATGTATCAACTGAATTTATCATTGCTGTGCTGATAGAAACTTCATTTGCAGAAGTAGTTACAACTGGAGCTGAAGATGTGTAACTTGAAGGTCTTCTTATCTCAAATCTTGGATTAGAATCACCTGGAGGTAAAATATCTGTACATCCTGAAACATTCTCATAAGATTTGTTAAAATAGTTGGTAACTAAATCAAGATCAAATAACCAATCCGAACCAGAATCTTTCACACTGGGAGTGTGCTCATTGAAAGTCACATTGGCGGACTCCTCAACTACTCTAGTTCTGAGATTGTATACTCTATAAGCTTTAGATTGAGAAGAATATCCAATAAAGTGTCCATCATCTGATTTCTCAGCAAAATTGGCAATTTGATCATTGGTATTCAAGATGCTGCATGGACATCCAAATGACCTGAGAAAACCAATGAAAGGTTTCCTCTTGTGCCAAAGTTCATAAGGAGTCTTACCATGAGTCTTAACCGCAGCTTAGAGTCAGATAACATGGTTCTTACAGCTTCAATCAGTGTCCTGTTTCTCCTCTCAGCAACACCATTTTGCTAAGGAGTCCTGGGAGCACTGTATTGTCTTATAATACCCTTTTCATCACAAAATGTATCAAGGATTTGATTCTTAAATTCAGTTCCTTGATCACATCTTATGGTTTTGACCTTGTGATCACATTGATTCTCAATCTTTAAGATGAAATTCTTCAAAATCTCATGGGTCTCATCCTTAGTTCTAAGAAAGAAACCCAAGTGAATCTTGTAAAGTCATCTGTGATCACCAGATAGTAAGAGGTCCTTCCTAGACTCATTACACTGGTGGGGCCAAAGAGATCCATATGTAACAAGTGTAGGGGTGTAGTGATGGAGTTTCTTTCCTTAGGCTTGTGAGATACCTTATGTTGCTTCCCTTTCAGGCATGCAACACAATGATCATCACTTATAAACTCTTTCTTTGGCATTCCAGTTACCAAATCATTCTTAATTAGCTTATTCATGTTTTTAAAGTTTACATGACACATTCTTTTATGCCAGAGAAAAGGCTCATCACTATTAGCTTTAGATAGAAAGCATGAAACTTCTCTTGAGGGAGATGTTTCTTGCAGGTCCATCTTATATATGTTCCCTCTCCTGGGGGCTCTGAGCAGGATATGCTCATGAGGAATAATCACCCCCGACTTGAGAACAATGCACTCATCAGTAAAGAGCATGTTATGACTCTGATCATAAAATTAGGATACACTCAGAAGATTGTACCCAAGCTCCTTGACAAAGTTTACCTTTTCAATGTTGAGCTTACCATTTGTGACCTTGCCCATTCCAGAAATGTAACATCCTTCATCTTCTCTTAAAGCAACTTTTCAAAGTTTTGGAGTAGTGACCTATTGCCTGTCATGTGCCTGGAACAGCCACTATCAATGATCCAGATATTTTTGTTTGTCTTGAGCTGTTCCTACACAAAAAGAATGATTAGTTACATTTAGAAACCCAAGCCTTATTGGTCTTGGGCTCATCAAAAGAAGTAGAAGGTAATGAAATAGTAATAGATCCTATAGTTGTGCTTTGAGGATCTTTTACTGTTGTTGATGGAGAATTTTCAGTCACTTGGTCTTTCTTTGACTTCGACACCACCTTTGAAAGTTTGAACCTGACCTTCAATACTTCGGAAGCTTTTGAGACTTTGGAAGTCTTGATGACTGGACCTTCGGAAGTTCCTGCTAACACTGCAGCAGACTTTAGTGCTTCGGAAGTATTCCTTTCTTCCGAGACCAAATTTTCTTCCGAAGGCAATTTTCCACTTGCCTTCTTCTTTATTTTGGAGCTTCCGAAGGAAACAAATTTTCCTTTCGAAGCTGAATTCTTCTTAGAGCTCTTGGAAGCCTCTTTCTTAGTCACATGAAGAGTACCTCTTGGATTATATGGACAATCCTTAGCAAGATGAGAAGTACTCTCACATATAACACATTTCATCTTTTTCCTCCCAAGAGTTTGTTTCTGAGAACAAGGCTGACTTTGATCATTTCCCTTCTCCACCTTCATCTTTGTAGATGCTGAGACAGACCTTTTAGGCTGAGGATTGTTCTTGGAGTTGGATAGTTCAGGCTGTGTAGTAGTGGTACACAACTGATCAGCCTTCATCTTGATGCTGAGATGATTTGAACATGAATCAGAACTCTTGGTAGAAGAGTTGAGGTTGATGTCTTTAGTCTTAACCATGTCAAACCCTACAGAGATAAAGACTTATTTCTGCTTAGAGTTAAAAGTGGCCTTGATCTCTTAAGCCCTCTTAGCCTTTCTCTTGCTCTTTCTTATCAAGTTCTTCCTCATAGACTTGGTCATCATAGACTTCCTGCTCTCCTCAGAAGGATAGTGACCCTTCTTAGAGTCCTCCTCTTCACTCTTCTCAGAGGAATTCTTCACTATCACTTCTTCATGCTCTTCACTCAAGGGGTCTATGAGAGGAAGCTCATCTTCACAAGTTCTACACCTAGGTGATCTTACAGACAAGATTGTGTGTGGAGAAACTATCTCACTAGATCCTAATCCCTGCTTGTTTTGATAACAAACTTTTGCATGCAAGGATGAGGATATGATGTTCTTGAAGGTCTCTTCTTCAAGAACACATTTTTCTGCCCTGGCTTTGCTGATCACAAGCTCAACCTAGCATTCAGTTAACTTGGTTATGAGATCCTTGATCTGAGTCCTATAATTTATATGCTCAAGTTTTAGGAATGAAATGATTTTCTCTAAGTCCTCTATCTTTAACTTATAATCATTTTCAGCCTTTCTAAAATCAGACTTCAAGATGTTTAAGGACTCAAGATCAGATCTCATTTCTAAGTTATAGGACCTATATCTGTTGACTTTAGCAATACATTCAGGAGTACAGAGATGTTCCGATACCTTGGTTTCATCATGGTCATCCATTAATGCTTGGTTTGGAGATGCATCTTCCACCTGAAAGCTCCAGTCAAAGCCTCCTTCAACAGCAACTACAGCTTGCTGCTTGGCTTCTCATTCTGGGTAGATTTATCAGTGTAGTTTGGTCTGGATTGTGCTTGTCCACCATTTGTTCATGGTGCCTTGCATTCCCTAGCAAAGTGACCTATCAAATTACAGTTGTAACACTTAACTTTCTTTTATCCAACCCAAACTTTCCACTGGCTGTATTGCTAGGAAACTTCCTTCTTGTCCGCTTGTAGAACTTCTTGGCTCTGTGAGTGAGAAGAGCCATTTGCTAGACTATCTTTATGTACTCCGGATCATCTGGATGGATATAGTCCAGGTCTTCAAGGGTGAATAGAAAGCTGCCACAACTTCCATCAGAAGACACAAAGGCTTGAGAAGAACTTGTCTCTTGGAATGGGCTTCCTTGAGTATAGTTCTCCCTTGGTGTCTTCGGGAAGGTGATGAAAGGACCCTTTTGTGAGATGTTAGGGTAGCATATGAGATGATATTGGGGTTCTATGCTATCCCTTTCAGTCACATGAAGGGTTGAACCCATTTGATTGCTGGAGTTACCAGATGAACCTTGCATGTTCATCTCCATCTGGTATCCACTGAGAATGCCATACAACTTTGTCAAAGTGAGAGTCTTAAGGTTCTCAGTCCTCTTGATTACAACATAATAATGTGTCCATTGCCTTGGAAGAGAGGACATAAACTTCCTTACAATATCCCTGTTCTCAAGAGGTACTCCAACATCCACTAGAGTATCCACAAACTCAACATACCTGAAGTACTGTTGAGTCATGGTCTCACCTGTTTTGAAGGTGAAATTTTCAAACTGTTGCTTCAGGAGATCCTTCTTGTTCTCCTTGGATTCAGTGGAACCCTCATACATTAGTTTCAATGCATCCCACGACTGCTTAGCGGTTTTGCATTTCTTGAAACCTCTGTATTATAGTGTTTGGAAGAGCAGTCTGATGGGCTGTCATGGCCTTTTGATTAATTTCTACTCTCTTCCTATCTTCATCTGAGTAGTCAGCCATAGCCATGAGGATCATACCACCTCCAGCAGCAGTTGTAGAGGTGCTGGGTATGTAAGGTCAAGTGACAACAGATTCCCACATTCTTGATTCTAGACACTTGATAAAGCCTTCCATTCTTTGGCACCAAGTGTCAAAGTCATCAAGAGTGATCAGTGGGGACTTTGTCATGGTTCCAGTTTCCATATCAGCTTTAGAGATAGCTGCCATTTGAAGGGTTAAGTATTTTGTATGTGTGAGGGATCTTAAGATGGTGAGATCTTATATCAAGAGCCTGAAATGCTCTGATACCAATTGAAGGACCGTTGAAGGGTATGCACTTACAACACAACAAAACAAAGAGGAGAGCGTGCAACAACACTTAACAATTCAAATGGGGAACTAGAAAAAATCAGTTTTGAGAACTAAGAAACACAAGTGTATATGAGATAGAACAAGAACAACACAAGTAATTGCTTTTCAAGGATGATGTATATTGCTCTCTAGTTCCTTACAAGTGTTTTTCAAAGTTCTTCTAATAAGATGCTGGGACCGTGTGCGTACGGAGTACTAATGGATTCTGCGTGAAACCAGTTGGAATAGCACAGAATTCTATTTGATTGGCGATCCAATCAGTGAGAACGACTAACCCGATCGATCTTACGATGAAACAAATAATCAATCAGGAACGAACTATGAACTTGGATTTGCGACTTGGGACGCTCTAGACGGCTAGGGTACAAAGTATTATGAAGTAATTCGAAGTGTTTCGTTTTTCCACGAATTATGTGGTATTTATAGGTTATCGGTGTTCATCCGTAGGACTGAACCATTAGCATGGTTCAATCGTGCGACCGAAGCATGTGATTGACTCATACGCACGACTGAAGGTTCAGTCGTGCGATTGAACTACTCTTATGTCTCAATCATATGACTGATCCAGTCACCTGGTTCAGTCGTGTGACTGGTCCATAAGCATGGTTCATTCATGCGTATGGGCCATAAGTATGGTCCATTAGCATGAATGTCCACATGACTAAGTTAAACACATTTCTAAGTTCTTATTGACTTAGAACTATGTAAAACCAACATCAAACCTATATAGTTAGTTCATATATATGAATCACAATCAATATAAATATATCACGATAAAATCAATCACATATAAACATCACAATGCATTTTATATATCATTTAATCATTTCATTACATTGGATTACATAAGTGTAAGACATGAAAGACTTTTACATTTCAGAACATAAACTAGGTACATGAATATGTAGCAACAAACTCCCCCTTGGACCTAGTTTAGCTAATGTCTAACAGTCTTCACGTGCTCCTGAAACTTCTTGTACTTCTCTTCTCTTATGACTCGCGCGTGAATCTCAAACACGAAGCAGAGTCGTATGACATGTTGGAATTAAAGAGCTTGTACAATGTCTTGCGAGTCACAGAATAATGGCCACTTGTAAAGAGTGTAAACATCTTCAGCCGACAAGTTGGTTAGCCACATTGGGTCAAATACCCTGATAGTCTCGATCTTGCTCTATTTGTACAAAACTATGACTGCTTCTCCCGTCCACCAGTCGTAATACCACCATTTGAAGTGTGGAGTGAAGTCCTGAGGCATTTCCCATAATGGGATCTTCGACATTGTGCGCGGAGGACTCCACTTCAGCACTACTTTAGGCTTTCCAGTGTGAGGATCAACTTCGGTCTTATTTATGAACCGTTTAGGCTGTTGAGGCCTGAAGTAGACCCACCTGGTGTGGTATTCCCTCTTTAACGCCGTCTCGAACCACCCAGACATCTTTCTGGGGTTGGCGTACAAAAGGTCTAAACAGTCAAGCCTGTTTAGCTCAAAACCGGGAAGAGTCTTCAGATCATGAGGGAATCTAAAGAACTCTATCCCCTTCTCCCTCTTCACGGCGTAGACATCCAAGTCCTCAAAATACGCTTAACTAATCATCTTGCCAGACACCTTCTGATGCTTCTTCACTCTGTAAAGTTTGGTGTAGGCGTTAGACTTCGGTGGTTGTCGTTGGGCTCTCATTTCTGCTAGACACACAGCCCACTCAGCCTTCTTAATATCGACATCAGTGTCCGAGGCTTGGACTTTCCCTTCTTCTTTCTCTTTCTCTTTCTCTTTCGCATCAAGAGCTCTAAACATATCACTGCCAAATGTTTCACCCAGATCGGGGATAACATTTCCCTATTGGTCAGTGTACTATGGATACTCTTGTGCAGTGATATCCTCGATATCAATCTCATCGACGCCTTGCAGCTCTTCATCACTAATGACATCAACCTCAGGAGCATCCTTGACTAGCTCATCCGGGTTGAGTCTAAACATATCGGCTAGCTGCTCATCTGTGAGATCATGAATGATCTCTCCCTCTTCAGGGGTGTAGCTCACAGATCGTCGCACAATCCCTTGCAAATCAAGAATCATTGTTAGCTGAGTCTTGATTTGCTAAAGGGGTGCAACGTCGTAGTCGTTTGCTTGTTCAGCTTCATCTGTTTGATTAAACATTTAAAACATAGTCTCACACACATTAGTAATTAGGATAATTAAACATTAATAAACATTAATTACATTAGTGTAATAAATAATTCAAGTACAAAAGTTTTTCCAATACATATTTATTCATTACTTTTGCCTTTATCGCTCGACTCTTCAGCTTAGGGAGCTGAGGAGGAGGGTCGTGGATCTTGATTCCTTTTGGTGTGCATCTCCCGAGCCGATGGGTTTGAGGCTGATGCAGATGCATCACATTCATGCTCAGGCTCATCATCATCTCCCCTATCATTGTCTTTTCCACTTCATTCAGCATCACCCACCTCATCATCATCATCATCCGATTCATCATCGGATGAATCATCATCATCATCATCTCCGTCATCACCGTCACCCTTGATCTTTAAGGGCTCACCCTTCGTCCCTTTGAGTCTGAGAAGAAGCTTCTTGTTCTTCTTCTCAACCTCCTCAATCCTCTTGACCGAGGCCATTAGCAGCTCATTCTATGTTGTCAGAGCACTATGAGCTCTGGCCAATGCTCTCTCGTGGGTAGCATCTCTCTCAGTCAGATGGGCAATCTGTTGACTCTAAGCTGCATCCCTCTCTGTCAGCAGGGCTATTTGCTTGCCCTGTGCAGCGTTGACTGCTATCAACTGGTTCATCTAGTTAGCTCAGATGTCATCATTAGCGAGCAGTTTGAGAACCAGACAGTTGAGGCTAGCCAGCTGCTCCTCTAGCCCAACAGTGGGCAGAGGAGATCCCTGTGGAGGGATCGATGATATAGAAGGGCGCGTTTGGGGCATGGTAGATGTGGTGGTGGATGTTGTGTATGTGGGAGTAGGGATGAAGGTGAATGGTGAAGGAATGGATGTGGGTATGGTACGTGTGGTGGTAGGAATAGTGGTGGTTATGGTGGTGGCATTAATAGTGGGTGTGGTGGTGGCAGTAGTGGTGGCTGTGGAGGTAGCAGTGGTGGTAGGAGTGGTGGTAGGAGTGGTGGTAGTGGTGGAGGTGGTAGCTATGGTGATGGAGGTAGTAATCAGTTTGATCCTTCGTATCTTGCCCTTCTTGCCATGGGGATGGGCCATTCTTTTCAACCTTGACCCCCTGGAAAGCTGAGCTCCCCCTAGGCTAGTTGGCTGGGGAGGTGTGTAAGTTGGATCTGAAGTCTCAGCACCTTCAACCCCAGCCTGGCGTCCTCCAACCGCCTCCTTGCCCCACTCGGTAGCCACTACACGGCTACCGACTGTCCTCGTTAGAGGCTCCTCATCCGACTCCTCCTCTTCTTCATCAACCAAGAAGTCCCGGTGGATGGCAGCCTGCTCCAATCCACCGGGAGCAGAAGTACTACCGTGTGGAGGTGGTGGAGATATAGTAGACGTGTATGTGGCCCGTGACTGACTGAGGCCTGCATCTCCACCACCTTGACCATCATCATGGTCATCATCATCGTCGTCTTCATCAGCAGGAGCCATAATCAGCTCGACGTCAGATCACTGTCATCATGATGCCACTTCTTACGAGCTGGCGCCACGTAACCCACATTGGCCAGATGGCCGAAGAGTCTCCTCACCGGGGGATTCACCTGCTTCCCCCGGTGGACCTTCATCCTTCCTAGGGTGGTATCATCCATCACCTCTAGGGTCACTACATCATCCTCCTCCTTAGGCAGCATAGGAAGCTTCTCATCGATAATCATCTGCAAGAATCTTGGGTACATGTAGAAGCCTTCCTTGCCTTTAGCCTTAATGTTCTCCGTCAGGTAAGAGAAGAACATGTGTGAAAAACTGAACGGGTGGTTCAGCACCAGCGTAACGTATGCGTTCTGGATTTGATCTGATAGCTCATCAAATCGTCCTCTCCTGGAGGCTATGCATTTCAGGATCACATGTGCCAGATTCTTGAATTGCGAGCACATGTTGCTCTTATCTAGCACACCGGCATTGATGTCGCCGGCGTACTTGATCTTGAGAAAGCATCCCCGTACCGTTAGGGGGTGCAGCTTGGTTGGGTGGGTTCCATCATGACCCAAGTCCAAGACTCGCCATAGGTCGTCTTCTCCGATCTGTATATCTTGACCAAAGATAGAACTCCGGATGCAGAAAGGCTCAGTAGACCGGTTGACAACGACATTCTCCCAGAATGCGTGCTGGATCGACCTATACGGTGTGCGTGGAATGGAAATAGCCTTGAAGATCCTCGATCTTCGTAGGAAGGCTATAATCCCTGTGAACTCAGCAGCGTTCCAGGACGTAGTATCTACATGAGCACATATGTTATGCTTGGTGCTCATCGTCCATCTCTCAACCATTTTTGCTGCAATACAAGAAACAAACACATTAGTTCCATTCATAAGAGATAAACAATTGACTTGGAACAGATTTAGACAGACTGGTTCAATCGTGCGATTGAACCATACGACTGAGTTCAGTCGTATGATTGAGCTTGTGAATTAACTTAGTCGTATGCTATACCAATGCGGTTGAGTCGGTCATGCGACTGAGTCAGTCATGCGACTGAGTCACCGATTGATTCAATCGTGCGATTGAATCATACGTCTGGCTCAATCGTGCGACTGAGTCTACGATTGGCTCAATCGTGCGATGAAGTTCATCAGCCTGTCCATTCGTGTCTTGCACTGTTCAAACCATTAAATTTGAATCTTCATCAAAATGAAAAATTAAACTTCATGTTTAGGTTCATATGGTTCGCATGGACTCGAAATAGCACTTAATGTCCTTAAAATCAACTTTATTGTTCATTTAAGTGGCCTATTTTGGGTTATTAGTCTCGATTCTTTGTTTTATCAATTTTGATCCATTTAAGTTTGATTTAACTGTCATTTGATCCCGATTTCATCTGCAAAGTACCCGAAGATGAACACTAGGTGGTTAGAAATGAAATCGGAGTGTAATCGCAAATTTTTGAAATTTTGGCAGAGTGTCTGGGTAATGGGCGGTTTTTGAGAAATTTTGAAGTGGTAGGGTTTACGACCGACTGAGTCTCTATTTATACTTTTTAGGGGTTCAGTCGTGTGACTAGACTCATGCGCATGCCTCAATCATGTGACTGGACCCATGCGCACGACTCAATCATGCGACTGGGGTTCAGTCGTGCGACTGACTCAGACTCCTTCATTAAGTCGTATGATTGGTTCATTCTTATGATCCAATCGCATGGTTCTCCCCATACTCATGGTCCATTCATGTGATTAGCTCATACTCATGGTCCATTCGTGTGATTTATTCATACTTATGGTCCAATCGTGCGACTGGTCCATACTTATGGTCCAATCGTGCGATTGGTCCATACTTATGGTCCAATCGTGTGATTGGCTTATACTTATGAGTTTGACTTCATCCATTTGCGCACACACTCAAATTTAAATTTTGATAAATAAACGTTATGACCAATGATCATCTCAGACATGATCTTTTACATAAATCCTTTGATCACCTCAGACGTGATCCTTTTAAGTTAAAAACCGATTGATCACCTCAGACGTGATCCTTTTAATTTAAATTGTTTGGTCACCTCAGACGTGGCCCTTTTAAATATTTAAAACTTGATCATCCCAGACATGATCCTTTTAAATTCACACCAATTTGGTCACCTCAGACGTGACCTTTTTAATTTTATGATTCACAGAGTTCATCTAGTTACATAGTCCGACATAGACACCTAATCGATAGATAAAACAAAAAACAACGTAAATTGAAATAAAACAGAACGTATTTTTGTGGTTTTGTTTGAGGTGGGTTGAATATATTTTAATTTTCCTTAAATGAATTCTCCCTCTGAACAGGACAGCATCCAACATTTACATCTTATCTGGAAAGACTCTTATGGAATCATACATGCATAAACATAATCATTTGGGACCCTTTAGCATATGTTTGTTTAACTTATTCTTATTTTTCTAGGAGTTCAAAGCCCTAACAGGAAATCATACTAGAACTGTAAGAAGCACATAATGATTTTGACTGTCGAGGATTGCTGCCACGGTGATTGTCAGTATATTTGTCCACTTAAATTCATATGCAGATTTTTGACTCACATTGGTGATAGTTAGATTTGTGATTTCAACAAGCATTTGTGGATCCCACGCTTATATGGTAATCAACATTGCTCTGGAGATTTTTGAGCGGTCTATGGGTTTAGACAAGAAGAGACTATTCTAAGAGCTTTCAAAGAGATGCCAAGCCTCAGGTCAGTGCCATCGCACAGCAGAGAGGCGCAAACAACAATGAATTCTAGAATATTTAGGTTATGCTTATCCTCAGGTTAGTGCCGTCGCACAGCAGCGAGGCACACAACCTATCTTCTTGTTTGAGCACTTTTCTTTTACACATTATGCACCAATAACATTAGTCATTAGCTTGATTGCGTTTATTAATTTTTCCATGTGCTTTGCTCATTTATAGGGTCATCCACACACATTTGTGGTGTTTAATTTGCTCGTCACCCCTTATTGGAAATGCGTTGATTGTGTTAACCAGGGATAAGGTGGAAGCCCACAGTTAGTTGAACTTTTTAGTTTCAATTTGTTTCACCAATGAGGTCTACTTCTCTATTGTGTTGAATCTACCGACACATCATATAATGGACTAGCAAACCCTAGGCCTACTTTCTCTATGTTACCTCAGTAACAGGCTAGTTTACTATCATTTTTCTTTTGTTTGGCTTATCCTTCTCAGACTTGTAGTTTTAATGTAACAGTTTGAACCTTTGAGTCCTTTTGATGTCCCAAACAATTTGTTCCCTGTGTACTATCATATTCCTTAGTTTTGAATCAATCTCACAGATTTGATGTCCTTGCTTTTCAGCTTTTCTACCCGCCCTCGTTTTTTTTTTTGAGTAATTTAAATACTAACTACTGAAACTAAACCTATTCTCCCCCTAAAATTCTAAAACCGAATTTTTTTTGTGTTTTTGGATTTTTAAAGACAGGAAAATAAAATAAAGAAGAATAAAAATTAAAATTAAAATTAAAACGTAAAGATGGACTAAGAACTAGATTCATCTGGAATGACATCACTTTTTTTTAACGCCATTGACCTCTAAGAGATATAAAAACCGAGGTTTATCAAATGCTTTTGTGTAGAGGTCGGCGCGTTGAAAATCCATATTAATTTTAACATCGATTAATTGCTTTTCAAAATAGTCACGTATACAGTGATATTTAATACCGATGTGTTTTGTCTTTGGGTGTTGGACTGGATTTTTAGTGATGGCAATTGCAGCAGAATTATCAACATAGATAGGAGTGTTAGAAAATTGCAAATCATAGTCTCGCATTTGCTGTTGAATCCTGATGATTTGAGAACAACAACTTGCAGCGGCAACGTATTCGGCTTCACATGTCGATAGAGCTACCGACGTCTGCTTCTTACACTGCCAGGTAACTAAACGTCTTCCAAAGAACTGACATCCCGCTGATGTTGACTTGCAGTTCATCTTCTAACCATCGTAATCCGAGTCACTATACGCTGTAAGCTCAAAGTCATCATCATGAGGATACCACAACCCAAGTATTGGAGTACCCTTCAGATAACGAAAGATCCTCTTTACCCCAATTAGGTGATTTACTTTGGGTTTTTCCTGATATCTAAAACAGACACGTCGCGTACATAATATCAGTACGAGAATCTATGAGGTACATGAGAGATCCGATCATTCCTCGATACATGGTGGCATCGACCAGATCACCATTTTCGTCGGGTGCCCCATCGTGATTCGTGGAAAGTGGAGTCCCAGTAGCCATTGCATTCTCCATGTCAAACTGACTAAGGATATCTCCTACATATTTGGTCTCATGCAGGAAGATACCATTTGGTGTCTAATCTACGTGTAAACCGAGAAAGACCTTCATTTCTCCCATGGCTCTCATTTCGAACTCAACTTTCATCACAGACTCAAATTATTTACACAATGCTTCGTTCTTGGAACCGAAGATTATGTCATCCATGTATATCTATACCAGTAGTAAATCACCGTCCTTTTCTTTGATAAACAGTGTGCAGTCAATGACCCCTCTGCGAAAACCATGTTTCAGCAGGTGAGTGGAGAGTTTCTCGTACCAGGCTCGAGGGGCTTGATGAAGCCCGTACAAAGCCTTGTCCAGTTTATACACTCTATCCCAATGATAAGGATCCTCAAATCCTTTGGGTTGACTAACGAACACTGTTTCCCGAATTTCACCATGAAGGTATGCACTTTTCACATCCAATTGATAGACTTTTATCTGCATGTTGGATGCATAGGCTAAGAAGATACGAATAGCTTCCATCCTTGCCATAGGTGCAAACACTTCATTGTAGTCAATGCCTTTGACTTGTCTAAGCCCTTGAACAACAAGCCGAGCCTTGTTCTTGATTATGACCCCTTGGCCATCTTTCTTACACCGAAGAACCCATTTAGTGCCAATCACCTTTGCACCTTCTGGTCTGTCCACAAGTGTCCAGACTCCCAACTTCTTGAACTGAAGAAGTTCTTCTTGCATAGCACTTACCCATGCTTCATCTTTTAAAGCCTCGCTGACATGCTTTGGCTCAACTTGAGAAACAAAGCATCGATAAGCACCATCGTGTAGGTATCCCTTTTCCATGACTGCAGCATAATCAGCTGAGAATAGCTGATTTCTTATTTGAACTCCTGATAGAATGTCTACTATGATGTTGTCCAAAGGATGATGTATATTAAATCGAGTTCCTGGAGTGGTGGGTACTGCTACTTCAGTATGTAGATTCTAAAATGTTGGAGTATGCGGTTCAAAAGTGTCAGCTACATCATGATCAGAGGCTGTAGAACTTTCGGTAGTAGGAATTTGTTCTTCCTGTTCCACGTTTGTGGTTTCATCTTCTTCATCATCAGAAGAAGAATCACTTACCTCAACCTCTCCCCCTGAAGGGCTAGAAGTATCATCTAATGGAACGGATGATGTCGATTCAGGTGTCGGAGCATTCAGAACATCATACATCGTTCGTGTAGCTAAGTCATCATCAGAAAAGGAAGGAGGTAGATTGAAGGATTTGAAAAATCCATCATAGTCGAAGAAAAAGGAAGGTCCTTTTCCTACAAGGGGAGTGGTGTATCTTTGAACATTAATGTTGCACCACACTTCTACCTGACCAGTTGAGTTATTGTAGACCCGTTTATCTGGTATACTGTATCCAAGGAAGATACCTTCTTCTGCCTTCTCGCAGAACTTCCTAGTCTGATTCTTCTTTAGCAGCATGCAAGGTGCAATGGTTCCAGATACTCCAAATTGCATTTCCGTTATTGGAGCAACTCATAACAACGTTGCTCCAACAAGTTTTTCCATGACGTTTGACTACCAAGACCGATTTAGAGTATAACATACATTAGCTACTGCCTCGTTCCAGAATTGAACTGGTAGTTTGGAGTCAGCTAGCATAGTCCTTGTTGTCTCTATCAATATACGATTCTTCTTTTCAGCAACACCATTCATTTGTGGAGTGTAAGCAGAGGTAAACTAATGAACAATTCCCTTCTCTCGATAGAAGACCTCCATCCACTGATTCTTGAACTCTGTCCCGTTGTCTGATCGAATTCTTCTTACTTTCAGCTTGTAAAGAGATTCTAATATGGTAACAAGATGTTTGAATGATTCAAATGTCTCTGATTTAGCTTTCAGAAACATCACTCAAGAGAATCTTGAGTAATCATCCGTCACCACAAAGCAGTACCAATCTCCAGCTATGCTTTTTGTGCTCACTGGGCCAAATAGATCCATGTGTAGAAGCTCGAGAGGAATGTCGATAGAATTGTCTTTCTTTGCTTTGTGAGACTTCATAGTCTGTTTCCCTTTCTTGCAGGCGACACAGAAATCTGGAAGTTGGAAATTCTTGACTGTAACACCATCTACTAGATCGTTCTGAACTAGATGATTCATCTTCCTGGGATTGATGTGTCCCATTCTCCTGTGCCAGGAGACTGAATCTCTTTCTGTTGCTTTTGTTAAGAAGCACTGAGCAGTAGACTCAGTTATGGAGGCTTTTGATAGGTCCAAGACATAAAGGTTGTTATATCTTGAAGCCGACATTAAAACTTGTTCCTCCGGGATGACATACTCCTTCAGTATGTAGCACCTCTTGTTGTCAAATACAACCTTGAATCCCTTATCGTAGATTTGGGAGACAGAAAGTAAGTTGTTCTATAGTTGCTGAACGTAGTTGACCTTATCAAACTTCACTTTCTCGTTTCCCACTTCGCTTTGCATGGTGATGTAACCTCCTTTGTTCCCAGCAAATGACACGTGTCCCCCTTTTATTTGCTTGACGTTGAAAAGGAGGGACGAATTCCCTGTCATGTGCCTGGACGCCCCACTATCAATAATCCAAGTATTACTGATAGCACTGTAGCAGACACCCTGCACATACAATGAAAAGATTAGTTCAGGTTTGGGCCAAGCCTTAACTAGCTTGGGTGTCCCAAAGGTATCAAATATCATGAACTCAACCTACTGACCTTCAGATGATGAGGGCACATCTTTCTCTTTCTTATGTTCGCTATCAGACACAAAACTTGATTTTTCTTTCCATAAACCAGTTCTGTGTAAGGCCTGTTTGTGGTAAACAGACGACTGGCTTATGGTTTGAACTTTAGGTTCACTAATAATCCTTGATTTAGCTTTAGGTGACACAGCTTCGCTTTTAGCTTGTCTGTGTTAACTTTGGTGTTTTGAAGGAGTATTAGATCTGATTTTAGAAAATTTAGTTTTTCATCATCAAAAGGTTATATTTTCCTTTTAGGTGTCTGATAGTAAGGACAACTTAGAGAGATGGGTCCTTTTTTTCCACAACTGTAGCAAGATCTCCCTTCGACAGTGTGAGGAAAACGTTGACGAGGGGTTGAGTTTGATCGGGGGCTGGGTAGCTTCTTTTCACTTTTAGATGTTTCTCCTTCTTTAACAAAATTAATTGTTTTGACATTTGCAACATCTTTTGCTTTCGTTTTATTTAAATTTTGATGACTTGCTGTTTTAGGGTTTGTTGACTTAGATTGTTTAGGTTCTGAAATAGACGTTTTTGAACCTGACCCTAAGTTGACTTTCTTAATTTTATCAGTCAAGTCTTCAACAGTCTTCTTATCTGTTGATCTCAAAGTAGTATTCGTCTGTTTAGTGACAAACTTCACGGTTTTACCCGTAGAATCTGGATCACTGAACAGAGGAGTAGACACCACATGATCCTTTACCGGGTTATTATTGATTGGTTTACATTTAGTGTTCAAAAGGATAGCATGTGGTGGCGGTACTACTTTATAACCCAGACCTTCCCCGCTGTTTCATTCTTTCACTAAGTTTTGAACTATGTGTGAAGAACTTGCCAAACAGTGCAGTTTTTGTTTTAAGGATTCATCTTCTACTTGTAAAACTGCTTTCTCCTTTTTAGTTTCTTCTAAAGAATTTAAATAGAACTTAATATCATTAGTTTGATTTAAAGCAACAACTTTGGTTTCCCTTAGTTGTTTCCCTAACAGTTCTATCTTTTCTTTGAAGCTGCACTCATTTTGTTTTAACACATGGTTTGCTTCAGTGCAGAGTTGTAAATCATTTACAATCATTATGTTCTAAAAACCTAGCAAACTTCAAATCAATGCTTTCCCTAAATTTATCATATTCAGAACAAGCATGTTTATCAAATAATTCGTCTTTAGAATATACCTGTGTAGAACTAGACGTGTAACACCCGGAAATTTGACTTTTTGGAGTGTCATGCGACTGGAGGTCCAATCGCACGGAGCTCATGCGACTGAAGGTCCAGTCGCATGGTGTTCAGGCGGCCGAAGGTCCAGTCGCCTGGAGCTCGGGCGACTGAGCTGTAGCTTTTAAGGGAGAGGGCAGCCATCTCCCCTCCCCACACTTGCAAAACTCAGTCAAAAGAAGAGAAAAGAGAAAGAAGAGAGAAAGAAGAGAAAAAGAGAGAAAAGTGGTGATTTGGGCTCGAAACTCGTTTAGTAACTAGTCCACACGAAGCTCTTCATCTTCTTCTTGTTTGTGTGAGTTCTAGGACCCCTCATTTACTTGTTTTCAAACGATTTTGGGGCTGGAACACATATGAACCCGTTTTTGAAATGTGTGAGTTTGACACCTTTGGGTGTAATTGTGTGTAGTGTGTTTATAGTGCGATCTTGGACTTGTATGTGCTTGTATGATGTCATAGTATGATTCCCTAAGGTTTAGTAGGGCTAATTTGGGCTTGAAATGAGTTTGGAAGAGTTTGAAGGCCATATGTCGCAGCTACAGTTCGTGATGAACTCCAGTCGCTGCCCAGTTAGGGCTAGACGACTGAAAGGCCACTCGGCCAACTGAGGGACGACTGAGACTCAATTGCACGATTGAGGTTCAATTGCACGACTGGAAGCCCAGTCGCATAGATGCTCAGTCGCCTAGTGCCCAATCGCACGACTGGGAGTCCGGTCGCATAGGTGCTCATCCGCATTAGTCCTATTCGTATGATGTCCAATCGCCTAGTATTCATTCGCACGATTGGATGTTCATTCGCATAGGTGTCCAATCGCATGATCCAGTCACATGGAGGCCATGCGACTGAAGCATGTCCAAACGCCCAAATAGGGTTGTTGTGTACGAGGAGAGATGTAGCCCAGTTACTGGCCTTCGGGAAAAGAGTAAGGGTAAATAGTGATGTAATAGCTCCCGTAGGTACATGTGTGATAACTGTCGAGGTTTAGAAGTACGTTGGGCATGACGGTGATAGTGTTGCATGTATATGCATGATGTATGTATGTTAAGTATGATGTAGCCTTATATGATGGTAATGACTGATGACTTGTAAATATCGATGTTCCTTGTTTCGATACGTGTTTATCTTTCCGTGACTTTGCGTGTTATGATTAATGAATGAAACGAGAGCAATAAGAAACGTAAGGTGAAAGATAATAAAAGAGGAACAAGATGAATGAATGCATGCATTAATGAATGAACGAATGAATGTAAGAAAAGGCTTGCAAGCAAATGTATGGAGGTGCAGACCCTATGAAGGTGTTAGCTCAACGGTGTGCGGGTTAGCTACCCTGAAGGATGCACACTGGGGTCAGTCTTTGTGATTGACCATATGTATGGGATCCTTGCCGCTTGCCCTAGGTGACTGGATCGGCAGTAGTGCACAACGTTCGTGATTAATCATCACAGGTCCAGCACCAGCAGAAGTGCACAATGTTCGAGGTATAGCGCATGGCATTGATCCAGAATGAAAGAGGAAAGATAAGTGTGCGTGTACTTGCCCTGGGTGACTGGATCAGCAGTAGTGCACAACATTCGTGATTAATCATCACAGGTCCAGCACCAGCAGTAGTGCACAATGTTCGGGGTATTGTGCACGTCACCGAATGTAATGAACGTATGAATGAATGTAATGAATGTACGAATGAATGTAATGAACGTACGAATGAATGTAATGAACATACGAATGAATGTAATGAACATACGAATGAATGTAATGAACGTACGAATGAATGTAATGAACGTACGAATGAATGTAATGAATGTATGAATGAAAGTAAGGAAACGTATGAACGAAAGAAAGAGGTATGAAGGAATGTGAATGTTAACGATAAACGATACACGAACGAAAGCTAATGAATGAATAATGTAGATAATAATAATAATATTATCTATGTGTACGTATGTTGTGTAATCGTATGTATGTAGGAACGGTTTTAACGAAAGAAAAGTAAGTTTTATTAAAAACTAGAACTCACTTAGCAACGCTGACTTTTATGTGTTTCCAGTTGGCAGGTAGTGTTCCTGAGGATGGCACGAGGCGGCTACTCAGCTCTTTTAGGATGGAATTCTTTTGTCAATATTTTTTCAATGTATTATGTTGCATGTAATTAGAAAACAAAATGGTGTTTGTAGAGGATTCGGATAAACGGGATTACCTAAGGAATCTTCTTACTACTAAAAGTCACTGTTTATGACTATTTTGTAATTGATTAATGATGTATTACTTTGCAAAAGCTTTCATGATGAAATGAGATGTCTCTTTTGAATGTTTCCGCTGTAATGTTTATTTAAAATATCTTTAAATGTATGTTTTATTTGCAATGATTGACCAAATGTGAGGTGCCCGGGAACGGGGCCTTACAAGTTGGTATTAGAGCCAAAGTTTAAGTGAAACGGGTAAATTTTCAAAATAAACCTTAACTTAAACTGAGAATGGACGGAAGGGGAAGGAATGCCAATCTGAGTAGTTGCGTGCCATCAGGTATTTTCTTAATGTTAACGGTAGTACGTGCACATGCTATGTGTTTATGTGTTGCTGGTAGATTTAGATACTTTTATAGTCAGGACAGGTAATGCTCGGGGTACGAAGAGTAAAGTAAGTGGCTAATCACAACTGGCCACTATAATTAGGGACTTACTATACTTGACATAAACTGAGCTATTCCCTTGAATGACCGTGTTGGTGTTTGAACCTTTTAGTGTGTGATAGAGGATGGCCGGTGGTAGATCATCCAAAGCTTCACGGGGTGGAGGTGGTGGCGGACGTGGTGCTGAACCACGGGCTATGAGAGGAAGACCTAGGGCCAAAAAGGTGGTTCACGAAGGACCAGAAACCCCTCATCCGGAAGGCGGTGATGAAAGTGCTAACCTAAGAGCCTCAGTGAAGGAGGCGGTTGTGGAGGAAGTGCATCAAGTCATGCAGACGATCTTACCGTCTGTGGTGACCGAAGTGATAAAGGCTGTCCGGGAAGGGGAAAGAAGAGAGAGAAGTAGGTCCTCAGGGAGACAGGAGCAACCAGGGATGGAAACGGTTCTTTCTGATGATGAAAAGGAAGAGGAGGAGGAGCCTGTGCATGAGACAGCGTGAGGCTGTAATTACGGGGCGTTTATGAGGTGCAAGCCCCTACTTTTGACGGTAATGGCACTGCTGCTACTGCTCACCGATGGGTGAGAGAAATGGAGGTTGTCCTCGATATCAGCGAGTGCCGTGAGGACCAAAAGGTGAAGTTCACTACCCACTCTTTCACGGATTCGGCTCTATGCTGGTGGGACAACATAGTCCAAGCTGAGGGTAGCAGGGCCATTAGAAGAATGAAGTGGTCCGAGCTGAAAAGGTTGGTGATCGAGGAGTTCTGTCCTTATAGAGAGATGGATAAAGTTGAGATAGAGTTCCTGCAGCTGGAGGAGGGGACGATGACCCACAACAGTACACCATGACGTTCAACGAAATGGACGTCTGGTTCCGGATCAGGTGACACCTCTGTCGCGAAAGATCAAGAGGTATATTCAGGGTTTGCCGGTGGATATTCGCAGGCATATGATCGCCGCCCGACCGAACACCTTTAGGTCGGCGGCGGACTTGGCGGGGAGACTGTACGATGAAAGGACAGTGGTGGTGGTGGTGGCTGCTGGTAATAGGAAGGGTGGTGGTGATAGGAATTGGAACGGGAAGAGGTTTGGCCGGGGTAATGCCTTGACAAGTAACAAGAAGGCACGGGTGGATGACCACCGTGTAGCCACGCCGGGTACGGGACTGAAAAGGTGTGGCAAATGTGGGAAGGAGCATAGTGGGGAGTGCAGACTGGGGCTAAATGTTTGCTTCAAGTGTGGAAAACCTGGTCATATGGCTAGAGAGTGTAGGGGCATGAGGTGCTCCAACTATGGGGAAAGTGGTCATATGAATAAAGACTGCAAGAAGCCGAGGGCTGAGGGTTCCGACGTGAAGAAGACGGGGAATGAAGGACCGAGGGCCAGCGCCAGGGCATTCACGATGACGCAAAAGGAGGCTAGGACGGACCCTGATGTTGTGTCCGGTACGTTTCTAGTGAACCAAACTTTAGCCTCTGTATTATTTGATTCGTTTTATTTCTACGGCTTTCTGTGCCAAACTGCCTGTTAGTAGTAGGCGCGTTGACATATCGTTTGATGTAGAAACTGCGATAGGTAAGTCTACCAGGATTTCCGAGGTGATAGAGGGTTGTGATGTGGAATTAGAGGGCCACAAATTTCTGGTTAGGCCATTCACGATGACCTTGGGTGGTTTCGATTTGGTGCTTGGGATGGATTGGTTGGCGAACTTCAAGGCGAATATAGTGTGTCGAAAGAAGATGATTCGTTTGATAGCGCCTGACGGGAGTTCGGTAACCGTTTATGGGGATCGGGTCACGACGATTCCGAAGGTGATCTCAATGGCGGTGGTGGGAAAATTTATGAGGCGTGGATGTAGCGCCTGTTGGACCAAAAGAACTAATGAGCCAGATCAGAAAAACCTCTAAGTCCCACAAGACATCACAACAACTGTTGAAAGCTTCATCAACAGTTTGACAAAGACTGAAGACTTCAACAGCTGAAGATTAAAGAACTGAAGAACAACAGCTGAAGACTTCAAGTACTGAAGACTCATCAACTGAAGCATCAAGTACTGAAGACCTCAAGTACTGAAGCCTCAAGTGCTGAAGACAAAGTACTGAAGATCAACAGCTGAAGAACTAAAGTACTGAAGATCAACAACTGATGTACAAAGTCTGTAGACAAAGACTGAAGACATCAGCTGATGACAACTACTAAAGTCATCAGCTGATGAAACATCTGAAGTTCAAAGTCTGAAGACCAAGTGCTGAAGCTTCAGAGTTTGTCACAACAGCTGAAGAAGTCGTCTTCAGTTGTTGTGATGGTTTTATATTTCAGTAGTTTGTAATTTTCCTTTCAGTAGTTTGTAAAACGATTGAAGAGTTTGTTCTTCAATCGTTGTAGCTTTCAGTAGTTTCTTTTCTTATCAATCGTTTGTAATAAGTATTAACACTTAGTATTTTGTAAGAAGATGTCAGTTGTTTGACATCTTCAGTAGTTTAGGTGTTTTCAGTAGTTGGTTAGAATAACGGTTTGATGTCACTATCAAGTGACATCAGCTGACGTCATTTCTCCTATAAAAGGAGATGACCTAATTGTAATCCTTGCCGAAGCATGTCATTCAATAGAAAACACCTTTTCGCAAAATTGTTCTCTCTCTCTATAATTTTACTGTTACATGCAAAATCATTTGTGTTCTTGCTTATCTGTTTAATTCTCGTGCTAAATCCGCTGCGAATACAACCTAATTGATCAAACTAGAGGCTGAGATCCTTTCAGATGGTATCAAAGCTGGTTAATCATTGATCGATTTAACTATTGATCATTGAAACTGCTCGATTGCTATCTACGTTTGATCGAATTAGCAATTTGCAAGAATTAGTTATAGAGATTGAGTTTCTGCTGCTTCTGGCCATTAACCTTGAGGTTCCCATGGTTTTGAGCTAGATTTGTTTTGTTTTACTTTGAATTTGCTTGAAAAACTGAAATGGCAACACCAACTAATGATCCTCACAATACCGGTTCCTCAACAAAGCCTCCGATGCTTGTGAGGAATGAGTATAACATATGGCAACGTCGTATGCTCCATCACCTGTCTATCAACAGTTCTGGTTGTTGGAAGTCAGTTGTACATGGACCACACATGCCTATGGTGAGCATTCCTGAATCAAATGAGAAGGTTCCGAAGAAACCTGAACAATATTCGGACGAAGATCTTAAGTTGTTCGAAATTGATGCTAAAGCCCCTGGAATTCTGGCTATGGCAATTCCAAATGAAATTTATTCAGGGCTTTTGCATCATGAAACTGCTCATGATCTCTGGGTTGCTCTGAAGGAACAATTCGGAGGAACCAATGAGGTCCTAGCAAATACTAGGGAAATCCTCGCCCAACAATATGAGACATTCTCTCATAGGAAGGGTGAGACACTGACTCAACAGTTTGAGCGATTCTCTTGTCTTATTTCTGAGCTGAAATGGTTAAACAAGAGTATTCCAATAGTCAGATGAACAACCATTTCCTCAGATCCCTTCCTGAGAGATGGGACACTTATATCATTGTCCTACGCTCCAATGCAAATCTGGATACTCTATCTCTCACCCAACTTCATAGGAAACTGCTTACATTTGAGAGAGAGATAGAGCAGAAAAGGAAGTTGTCCACCTCTGGCAAGCTCACTGATGACTTTGTATCAGGCAATACTGCACTGATAGGTCAAGAGTCAGAATATGCTGCATCAGAGAGTTCTTATGATGAGCATACTGATTTCTCTACCAATTCTGAACATGCTTTTGTTGGTGTTGATAGTAGTTCAGGAGGTAGCAGTGTAACCTGTGCTTTCTGATGGAGGACTTGAAGGGCATTCCAGATGATGATCTAGAAGAGATGGATATTTTGAGTCAAATGGCAATGATAAATATCAGATCTCAAAAGTTCTACAAGAGAACTGGTAGGAAATTTCCTGGTCTCTCTGGCAAAACCAAAGTTGGTTTTGACAAGAGCAAGTTGAGGTGTCACAAGTGCCATAGGCTTGGACACTTTGCTAGAGAGTGTAGATCATCTGGATATAACTCCTCTGCACCCTTTGTGACTTTTCCAAGCAATAGCTCACAGCACAGAGGGCAACATTCCTCCAGTTCTGGTCATCCATCACCAGCTCAGGCATCACCTGCATACTTTGTACCTCTGGGTCTTATGCCATACCCATACCCCTGCTACTACATGCCTCAGCCAAGTCAAGTTCAAGCACCCACTGTTCAGCAACCACATGCACTCCCTGAGCCTCAACCTTCCTAATCTCATAATCAAACCAAACCTCAACAACACAGCTTTTTCACCCCAGGAGTTGTTGACTGGAGCAGTTTACCAGATGATTTATCTGGTCATGAACAACTGTTTCCTGGTGCTGGTCAACATGGTGGTGATCATCCTTTTGGGAATCTTGCTCTCATGGCCCTGGAGTCTGCTGATGGGTCATCCTCTAATGCTTCTTCACAGGTATCTTCTGAGGCTAAAGCCAAGCTTTGTTCTGATTCATGCATAGCAGCATTTGCTTCTATTAGAGAGGCAAATGTGGCTTTAATTGAGAAAAACTTTGAGCTAGAGCAAACCATTTCCAGAAGAAAAGCTGAATTTGAGGCTGTGATTAATGATAAAAATGATGAGATTTATAAGCATAAATGCCAAATCAAAGATGATAAGGCTAGGGAAGAAGTACTTCTAGAGAAGTACAAAGACCTCAAGGAAACACTTGCAGCAACCCAGGTAGAGTGTGATCGATAGGTACAATCCTGCAAGGGTTTTGAAATGCTTTTGAGTAAGCAATCAGCTTCCAATGTGAAGTTTGGCATTGGTTATAATCACACTGCTCCTCCAACAGATTATACTTCCAGAGCAATAGTAGAATCTGATGGAGAAAGCAATAACCAATCCTTCTCATCATGTGACCTACTATCTGATACAGCATCATCAGAAGTAGAAGTCAGCATTCATTCCTCACAAAACGATCAGCTGATGCTAAAACAGCTAATGGTTCAAATGCTGAATGTCACATGATCAAAAGGTTTATCAACTCAGGTGTTGTCTCTAGAAGTACTGAAAGTACTGGAGAACAAGCTAACACCTGAAGTTCAAACCCCAACTACTGTCAGTACTGAAGAGAAGAAAACTGTCAGTAGAAAGGGTTTGAAGACTACTAAAGAGGATGTCAGGAAAACAAGTACTGCAAGGAAGAAAACTGCAAGTACTGACAGCAAACAGCTAAAGAACAAGTCTTCAGCAACTTCATCTTCTTTAGTAGATGATCAACATAAGATGAAGAAGAAGCCATGTGAAATATGTGGCTTGTTCAATCATCTTACTGATGATTGCTGGTACAAAAGGGGATCCAAACTCAAACAAAAGGAGAAAATTAAAGAGAAAATGAATGAAATGAAAAATAAGTTTGAGTCCAAGTTTGTATCAGCAACATCAAAGCCTGAAACCCCAAGTCCAAGAAGAATTCCAAAAGGAAGGATGGAGTTAATCAGGCAACAGCTGAGGTTGCTCAAAAGAAGATGGTGCAACACAGGAATCCATCACCAGTAAGCACTATTGTGTCTGAGGAGCTAAAAGCTTTATCACAAAATCAGACACAACTTGTGATGATGGTTCAACATCTAATGGGAAGAGTCAACCAGTTAGATGCTCCTGTGTTAAAACCACAGAAAAGGAAATCCAAGCCAAAGGGTTCCTCTTCTACACCATCTCCTTCACCTCAGACTGTCATACATAACAAACCTGTTAGTGTTACATCTGTTGATGAGAACAGAACCAAAACCAAAAAGGTTTGGGTCTCCAAAACTAACTAACCTATTATGTTGATTGCAGGGTTCTTCAACATGCCAAAGAAGCATCTGGTATGTAGACAGTGGAGGATCCATGCATATGACAGGGAGCAGCTCTCTTCTTAATGACTACTCTCAAGGAAAGAAGGGATTTGTTTCCTTTGGGAATGATGCAAAAGGTTACATCATCGGCAAAGGCCTTGTTTCCAATGGGGAAATAAGGTTTGATGATGTCAACCATGTGGAGAATCTCAAGTACAATCTCTTGAGTGTCAGTCAACTGTGTGATAAAGGCCATGTTGCCCTTTTCACAAGCCAGAACTATCGGATTCTGTCATCCAAAGTTCTAAGTTTGATTGACAAGGTGTTGGATGAATATACTCTCCTGAAGGCGAACAGGACAGGAAGAGTATATGCCTTAGATCTTTCCAAGAAAATTGATCTAAAAGGCCATCCTTGCCTATTCTCCAAGGCCTCTCCTCAAGAATCTACTCTATGGCATAGAAGATTGGGGCATGTTAATCTCAAAAACATGAATCAGCTGATAAGCCATGGATTAGTAAGAGGGTTGCCTTTGAAGGAGTTCAAATGTGAAGACAACTGCACTGCTTGTTTAAAAGGAAAACAACACAAAGTTTCATTCCCTCCAATAGAAGAGCCTAAGTTCACTGCCTGCTTGCAACTATTGCACATGGATCTCTTTGGTCCTGTCAGAGTGATGAGCATGGCTAAGAAGAAATACTGTCTGGTAATTGTGGATGATTACTCAAGATTTGTATGGACTTTCTTCTTGCATTCCAAAGATGAAGCTGCAAAAGCTATAATGAACTTTGTGTTATATGTGGAGAAGCAGTATTCCCTTCCAGTCAAGTGTGTGAGAAGTGACAATGGCACAGAGTTTAGGAATCACATACTTGATGACTTTTATTTGTCAAAGGGAATCAAAAGGCAGTTCAGTATTCCAAGAACTCCTGAACAAAATGGAGTGGTGGAGAGAAAGAACAGGACTCTCATTGAAGCTGCAAGGTCAATGCTGGCTGACTCAGGATTGCCATTGACCTTTTGGGCTGAAGCTGTTAATACGGCTTGCTATGTGCAGAATAGAGTATTAGTGAATCAAAGGTTGATGAAGACTCCTTATGAAGTACTTCATCATTTGGCTCCTTTCATTTCCTTCTTCAGAGCCTTTGGGTGTCCTTGCTTCATTCTCAACACAAGAGATCCACTCTAGAAGTTTGCATCAAAGGTGGATGCAGGGTATTTTGTTGGTTATTCATCAACTTGCAAGGCATATAGAGTTTTCAACTGTAGGAAAAAGATGGTTGAAGAGACTTTGCATATGAAGTTCAATGAATCCCCAAAGGACAAGATTCCACAAAACCCTGTGGAGTTGTTTGATCTGGACATACTGCAATATGTTCCTTATCAACCTCCAGCTGTTGTTCCTGTCAACAGTTCTCCACCTGGTGGTATTGATGATGAAGATGCCAGTACTCACCTTTTCAGGTTTAGTGACCATCTGCCTGAGTCAACTAAACCTGATGCTCCTGTAGCTTCAGCAGCTCCATCCACAACAAATGCTGATGAGATTTCTGCTTGCTCTACTTCATTTGAGTTGCCATCTCCTACATGGTTTCAAGAATCCTTATCAACATCAATTGCTGCTGAAAGTCCTACAAACACTTGCACTGATCTTATAGTATATCAAGAGCTGAAGAATCACCCAGTGTCTTAGATCATTGGTGATATCAATGCTGGAGTTTCAACCAGGAATCAATTGTCCAACTTCTGCTTCTATGCTCTCTTCATCAGTCAGCAAGAGCCAAAGAATTATAATGTTGCCTTAAGAGACAATGGATGGGTTGAAGCAATGTAGCTTGAGCTTCTTCAGTTCAGAAAATAGCAAGTGTGGGAGCTTGTTCCTTTATCCCAAGGTAAGTGTGCAATAGGCACTAAATGGGTGTTTAGGAACAAAACTGATGAAAAGGGCCAAATTGTCAAGAATAAGGTCAGGCTGGTTGTCCAGGGGTTTGCACAAGAGGAAGGGATCGATTATGATGAAACCTTTGCCCCTGTAGCCAGACTGGAGGCAATTCGATTGTTCTTAGCTTATGCTGCCTTTCACAGTCTTAAAGTTTATCAAATGGATGTCAAGAGTGCATTTCTCTATGGTAAAATAAAAGAGGAAGTTTATGTGTGTCAACCACCAGGCTTTGAGGACAATAAATATCCTGATTGGGTGTATAAGCTTGATAAGGCTCTTTATGGGCTGAAACAAGCTCCTAGAGCCTGGTATGAGACATTATCAACTTTTCTTCTAGAGAATAAGTTCACTAGAGGCACCATTGATAAAACTTTATTTATTAAGAATGTGGGACAACATAAGCTCCTTGTTCAAATTTATGTAGATGATATAATTTTTGCATCCTCTGATCCTCAGTTGTGCGATGAATTCACTAAGCTCATGAAGCAAAAGTTTGAAATGAGTGCTATGGGAGAATTACAGTTCTTTCTAGGGTTGCAAATCAAACAAAGGGGTGATGGAACCTTCATTCATCAGTCCAACTATACAAAGGATTTGTTGAATAAGTTTGATTTACAAAACTGTAAGCCATGTTCTACTCCCATGAGCAGCACCACACAACTGGATGTGGATCAGAAAGGTGAAGCGATTGATAAAACCCTTTACAGATGTATGATTGGGTCCTTGATGTACCTTACAGCTTCTAGACCAGATATCATGTTTGCAACATGTGCATGTGCTAGATTTCAGGCTGCACATAAAGAATCCCATTTGATTGCAGTCAAAAGGATCTTCAGATATCTACAAGGTACCCAATCACTAGGTCTTTGGTATTCAATTGGGCATTCTTGCAAATTAGTTGCTTTCTCTGATAGTGACTATGCAGGATGCAAAGTCACCAGAAAATCCACTTCTGATGGTTGCCAATTCCTAGGCAATTGTTTAGTTTCTTGGCAGAGTAAGAAACAAACATCAATTGCTACATCCACTGCTGAAGCTGAGTACATTGCTGCTGCAAGCTGTACATCTCAGGTACTTTGGCTTCAGAACCAACTCCTGGATTATGGCATTACAGAGACTAAGACTCCATTATTAATGGATAGTGCTTCAGCTCTTTGTATTGTTAAAAATCCAGTCCAGCACTCTAGGACCAAACATATTGAGATCAGACATCATTTTATTAGGGATTGCTATGAAAGGTCTGATTGATCCCAAGTTTGTGCCTAGTGCTGATGAGCTTGTAGACATCTTTACTAAGCCTTTAGATAGTGCCACATTTAAAAATCTGGTACTAAGGCTTGGTATGCTACAACTAGAATAATTTGACTAATACTGATGCTCTCAGCTCACAAGTACTGATGAGCATTAGTATGCAAAGGTCAAATATAAGTACGGATGAGTAATTTAGTCTTCAGCATTTTCACAACTACTGAAGGCTAAAATGCTTCAAAGTACTGAAGTACATTATTTGTTGAAAACAACTGATGTAGTTACAACTACTGATGTGGTTATAACTACTGATGTATAATTTTCAAACAAATAAGTACTGAAGAACAAATTCTGTTCACAAGTACTGATGTGTAATCTTACACATAAGTACTGAAGACAAAATTTGTTCACCAGCTCTGAAGAATAATTTATTTCATCAGCACTTATGAACATCTGATCACAAGAGCTGAGGAATAAAATATTCTCAAGAGCTGAAGGGTCAATGAAACATCTGAAAGTCAGCCAAAGAGCTGATGAGTAAATGTGGAGGTCAGAATGAAACAACTGAATTAACAGAAACAGCTGATGAGTAACTTTACTCTTCAGCCGATACCTACATCTGTTGTTTGATACATACACAACTGAAGGACAAAACCATGTCTTCAGTAGTTTCACAACTACTGATGACTAACACCAAGTCCTCAGTTGCTTACAACAACTGAAGCAAAACCATGTCTTCAGTAGTTCATAGCTACTGATGTCAGTAGTTTCCAACTACTAAAGACTAACACCAAGTCTTCAGTTCTTACAACATCTGAAGATGAAAACCACGTCTTCAGTAGCTTATAACTACTAAAGCCTAACAACAAGTCTTCAGCTGTTTACAACATCTGAAGGACAAAACCAAGGTCTCAGTAGTTTCAACTACTGAAGACTAACACCAAGTCCTCAGATGTTACAACTACTAAAGGTTAAAACCATGTCATCAGTAGTTTTATCAACTGATGACTAACACCACAACCTTCAGTCGTTTTCTTTTAGCCTATAAATACCAACCCAACCTTCAAAGTTTTTCATTCTCACTTGACCTAACTTTCAAAAACCTCTGAAACTTCCCATACACCATTAATGGCGACCATGCAACTCAAACCTCGACACAACTATGTCGCATACCTTACTAAATCACCCTTATGGTCAAAATTTCACAATGCCATTGATCTGATGACCAACTCACAATACCAAACGGCCTTCCTCTTAAATCCGATCATTCATGCCGATTCCCTATCAGAGTTCTGGACGAACGTCACCGTTCAAACTGGAGAGAACGATGGCGAGGTCTCTCTCCGGTCATCCGTGAACAACCACCAAGTGGTCATCACTCCAGCTATTATCTGACAAACCCTAAAGCTGGAGGATGCCACCTTCCCAACTGCCTACCCCAAAGGGAACCTTGATCTCTCCTTCACCGCTCATGATTATAAGGGTGACCTCTCTGCTTTCACCTTGCTGAAGAAACATTTCCCTGATCCACAACGACTCATCTTCCATATGGTGAATGTTTGTCTGGCCCCAAAGACATCCTCATGGGACCAGATGTCCACAAGGTGGCAACAGGTATTGTACTCTATCTTTGAGAAATAGACATTAAATTTTACTGAAATAATATTTTTGGAACTCAATGACATGGCCTCAAAACCTTTTGCTAACCGATGGATTTTATATCCTTGGTTCATTATGGCCATGATAGAAAGCCATCTTAACGCTGAGCGACTTGTTGGCACTGGGGTCCCTGCCATGGCTATTTTAGCTGTGGTATACTCCAGGCACAACAGCGACCAGACACTCAAAAAGGCTGCCAAGCTGCGAAAACCCACGTAGCTGGAACCCACAGCCTCCACCTCCAAGTCTAAAGTCCCCACCAAGCCCAAACCCAAAAAGAAACCCAAAAAGGCTACTCAGGGATATGAGTCCCCTGAGGATGCCCCTGCACAACAAACGCAGGAAGTGACTGCTAGCCAGATTCTCCCAGTAATCTCCACGACTCCACCTACCACAAACGCACAGGCTTCCTCTTTACAGGAGCCTGATGCAACCATTTCTGGGGCTGCCACACATCTGGAACCTTTCTCAATTGAGGAGGTTGCCATTGAAACGCACACTTCTCCCCATGTGCATACTGCTTCTACCCCATCTCCTACTACAACCACCCCTAAAAGCCCTACTTTAATTATTGCAGAAGTGTTGACCCATCTTAACACTCCCCCTCTCCCCAGAAATCTATCATAACTGGGAATACTCCAACCGAAGAGAGGGTGGAAACAAGCGTTGATGGGAGCCCACAACACAGAGAATCACATGTCTCATCTCCCAGTGTGGCTAGGGGATAGGATATTCTTGTGAGGCTGCCACTTCCCCTGCATCAGCATATGAGCAGGAAGAAGCTGGTAACATCAATAAGATCTCACCAGAGGCAACTGCCGATGATGGATCCAATCCGGAGGCTGGAAGTCCCCAGAACCAAGACAAAGGGGCACATGCAACTACTGAGCCACACTCAGTGCATGTACATCCTGACATAGTCAGGAGGTCAGGTGATTCAGTGCAAACTGATGATGACCTGTGCTTCTTCTATGATGTAGTTGCATAAAACACCATCCTAGAGGATGAGCTAAGCAGACTCAAAGAGCTGCTTGCCAAAATGTCTCAGGATCAAAGTCCATCTGCCACCATGAACCCACAGATGGCACCTTTACCTGAAGGTCTCTTAAACACTCAGCCACTCCCACAAACTCAGCCACATTCCCCTGCTTCTGGCACTAGTTCTCAGGAACAGAACCCCCCTGAGCAACTAGCTGCTATCCTTCAAAATTCCCTGCCTCTCATCACACCAATAATCACAGACATTGTGATGAAAACCCTTGATGAGAGGCTTCCCTCACAAATACAACCCTTGGTGGAGGTTGCTATAGCTAACGCGCTTTCTGATCGTCAAACCCTAACCAATGCACCTAAAAAGGGGGAGACATCAGTGAAAGCAAAGAGGAAGAGGGTAGAGGAGGAGCAAGAAGTGGTGGAAGAGGTGGTAAAAGAGAGGGATGTGGGTTAGGAGACCGAGAGGGTGAAGGGGAAGGAGAAGAAGAGGGAAGAGAGAGCTGAACAGATAGAAGTGGCTGAAATCCAAAAAGATTTCAATGTCACTTATAAAAAGAAGAAAGGTGAGAAGGAGGGAGAGAAGGTGGTAAAGGAGACTGATCTAGCAGTCCTGGTCAAGGAGGCTGATGCTGAGCATAGCCGATCAATGGACTCTATCAGTGATCAGCTGTTCAGGCAAGGCTTTGACACGAACACTGCAATGCTAGATCAGGAAATTAGGATGTTGGAAATGAAGGAGATAGAATACCGATGGACCAGTTATAGCCAAGAGGAGAGAAAGAGACTTGAGGCTATAACTAGGTTTATTTTGAAGTATCTGGGGAGACCAGTCCTAGATGTTAAGTCATGGACCAGGGACAGCATCTTGGCTATAGCCACCAAGATCTGTTCGGCTGGGGAATTCACTAAGGGACTGGTCATAGAAGCCCTCACTGAAGCCGGTGGTGGGAACAGGACCCTGCTAGCAAAACAAACCAAACCTTCACTTATATCTAGACTCCTAGCAAATCCTGCCCAATCTCCCACACCAACACAAACCCAAACACAACCCACAAAACCAACCCCTTCTCCATCAAAACCAATAGCCGATGATGCACCCTTGAAGAGGAAGAGAAGGGTGCTGAGGCTACAAGAAGAAGAAGAAGAGGATGATGAGGAAGAAGATAGGATGCCTCTCTCTTCAGTTCTATCTTTGCCTAAACCCAAAACTTTACCCATCACTCCCATCACTCCTGCCTCACAGATGGAAGCTGTGAAGGTTAAGCTTGAAGAAGAACAGCAGCATAGGCTACATGATGATGAGCTGTTGAAAAGAGTAGATAAAGCCTATGCTGCTTCCTCATCAATCATAAATATGAGGAAACAAGCTCTGAGATTATTCACTTTAAGGCATACATTCCAATTTCAAAAGGACAAAGTGAGTATTTGGCCTGATCCCAGGGTGTCTCACAGAATTATGAAGAAAGACATACCACAGAGATACAATGGCAAGTGAAAAGGATCGTAGGTGAAGAGATCTCCTTGGCCATTGTAATATCACCCTGGGAGATCATAGAAGATTTCAAGAAAACCTGTCAGGCTAACCTCCCACCACAAAAGATGTTGGAGAACAGGGTGGTTAAAAAGGGGTTAGTCTACAAGAGGTTTGAGAAACTTCAGAAAAATGAGCTCCAGTTGTTCTTAAAGGGTAATCACCCAGATGAATTCGCCTATAGGGCCATAACAACTGTGGAGCTCAAAAGTGGTAAACAGGCCAAATACATCTCAGAGCTCTATGGGCCTGAAGGATTCTTTGATGGTGAGGCAGAAGTACTTACCATGGAGGAACAAGTGATGTTTTTAGAGGCCTACACTAGAGAATCCTACAGCCTCATAGTTGGGAAGTAGGTCTTATGGATGGGACAACAACTCTGTGTCCAGTTCCCCAAAACAGAGTTCCCATCCATACTATGCCAATCAAATCTCAGAGACCTCTTCCCAGGCCAATGCTTAATTGGGTCATCTTCTAAGCTAATCAAGAAGGAAAAAAACCAATCTTCCTGCCATCAATAAGTGGGACCAACAATAAGCTTAGAGGTTTTGGCTGCATTGGTTCAGGGGGAGATTGTTAGACCAAAAGAACCAATGAGCCAGATTAGAAAAACCTCTAAGTCCCACAAGACATCACAACAACTGCTAAAAGCTTCATCAGCAGTTTGACAAAGACTAAAGACTTCAACAACTGAAGATCAAAGAACTGAAGAACAACAGCTGAATACTTCAAGTACTGAAGACTCATCAACTGAAGCATCAAGTACTAAAGACCTCAAGTACTGAAGCCTTAAGTGCTGAAGACAAAGTACTGAAGATCAACAGCTGAAAAACTGAAGTACTGAAGATCAACAACTGATGTACAAAGTCTGTAGACAAAGACTGAAGACATCAACTGATGACAACTACTGAAGTCATCAGCTGATGAAACATCTGAAGTTCAAAGTCTGATGACCAAGTGCTGAAGCTTTAGAGTTTGTCACAACAGCTGAAGAAGTCGTCTTCAGTTGTTGTGATGGTTTTATATTTTAGTAGTTTGTAATTTTCCTTTCAGTAGTTTGTAAAACGACTGAAGAGTTTGTTCTTCAGTCGTTGTAGCTTTCAGTAGTTTCTTTCTTATCAGTCGTTTGTAATAAGTATTAACACTTAGCATTTTGTAAGAAGATGTCAGCTGTTTGACATCTTCAGTAGTTTAGGTGTTTTCAGTAGTTTAGGTGTTTTTGGTAGTTGGTTAGAATAACGGTTTGATGTCACTATCAAGTGACATCAGCTGACGTCATTTCTCCTATAAAAGGAGATGACCTAATTGTAATCCTTGCCGAAGCATGTGATTCAATAGAAAACACCTTTTCACAGAATTGTTCTCTCTCTCTATAATTTTACTGTTACATGCAAAATCATTTGTGTTCTTGCTTATTTGTTTAATTCTCATGCTAAATCCGCTGCGAATACAACCTAATTGATCAAACTAGAGGCTGAGATCCTTTCAACGCCTACTTATGTTATGTAAAGGATGTGGAAACGCAAACACCACAACTATCTGATGTCCCTGTTGTGTGTGACTTTCCAGATGTGTTTCCCGAAGACTTATCGGAAGTGCCACCTGACCGAGAGATTGAGTTTCAGATTGATCTGATACCAGGCGCCCAACCTGTTGCCAAAGCACCGTATCGATTGGCTCTGACGGAAAGAAAGAGTTGATGGAGCAGTTACAAGAGCTGCTAGATAAGGGGTTCATTAGACCGAGTATCTCACCTTGGGGTGCTCCGGTCCTGTTTGTAAAGAAGAAAGACGGTAGTATGAGGATGTGTATCGACTACCGTGAGATGAACAAGTTGACGGTGAAGAACCGATACCCCTTGCCCAGAATCGATGATTTGTTTGATCAACTTCAGGGTGCCAGTTGGTTTTCAAGGATAGATCTTCGATCGGGCTACCATCAACTAAAGGTGAAGGAACAGGATATCCCTAAAACAGCTTTTCGCACGCGCTACGGTCACTACGAGTTTCTTGTCATGTCCTTTGGTTTGACCAATGCGCCAGCTGCTTTTATGGATTTGATGAACCGGGTGTGTCGGCCGATGTTGGATAAATCAGTGATTGTGTTCATTGATGATATCTTGATTTATTCGAAGAGTGAGACTGAGCATGCCGGTCACATTCAAAAGGTTCTGGAGACGTTGAGAAGGGAGAAGTTGTATGCTACATTCTCCAAATGCGCATTTGGTTGCGTGAAGTTCAGTTCTTGGGTCACGTGGTGAATCCGGAGGGGATTATGGTTGATCTAGCAAAGGTGGAAGTGGTGATGCAATGGAAGTCTCCAAAGACGCCATCTGAAATCCGAAGTTTCTAGGGTTTGGCGTGCTATTATAGAAGATTCATTCAAGACTTCTCAAAGAACGCTTCTCCACTAACCAAGTTGACCCGGAAAGATGTAAAGTTTGTATGGGGTCAAGCTCAAGAGAAGGCGTTCGAAGAGTTGAAAACGAGATTGACCCAAGCTCTTGTTCTGTCATTGCCCGAGGGAAGTGAAGATCTGGTGGCTTATTATGATGCTTCCTACTCGGGATTGGGGTGCGTGTTAATGCAGAAGGGAAAAGTTATAGCCTATGCATCCCGAAAGTTGAAAGTTCATGAGGTTAACTATCCTACTCATGACTTGGAGGTAGCAGCTGTGGTCTTTGCATTAAAGATTTGGAGGCACTATCTCTACGGGACAAAGTGCACCATCTTCACCGACCATAAGAGTTTGAAGTACTTCTTTGAGCAGAAGGATTTGAATATGAGGCAAAGGTGATGGTTGGAGCTTATAAAGGATTATAATTGTGAGATCCATTACCATCCAGGCAAAGCCAATGTGGTGGCGGATGCCCTTAGCCGAAAGGAGAGGCCCGACCCAATTCGGGTGAAGGCGTACCAGCTGATTATGACCTCAGATATGATGAAGCAAGTCAAAGAGTTTCAAGATGAGGTATTGAAGGAAGATCATCTTAACTCTGAAAGAATGAGAGGTCTGGTCGCGGAGTTGGGTGAAAACACATTTGGTGTTAGAACCCGGTTTGGACGTATGTGGATTCATCGTTTTGAAGATCTGCGAGTGAAGATTATGGATGAAGCTCACAAGACTCGATACTCTATTCATCCCAGTGCTACAAAGATGTATCAAGACCTGAAGAAGGATTATTGGTGGCCGGGAATAAAGCGGGATGTGGTGGAATATGTGAGTAAGTGCCTTACTTGTTTGCAAGTGAAGGCCGAGCACTAGAAGCTGTATGGGAAGATTCAACCTTTGGATATACCGGAATGGAAGTGGGAACACGTCGCCATGGATTTCATTACGAAGCTGCCACATACACCGAAAGGGTATGATGCTATATGGGTGATTGTTGACCGCTTGACGAAGAGTGCTCACTTCCTACCGATGCGCGAGACGTATTCATCCGAGAGGTTGGCCGATCTTTTCATCAAGGAGATTATGACTCGCCATGGTGTACCGGTGTCCATTGTGTCCGATCGCGACACCCGGTTTACATCCAAATTCTGCAAGAAATTCCATGGTGCCATGGGGACGAGGCTACATATTAGCACGGCTTATCATCCCCAAACTGATGGTCAGTCAGAAAGGACAGGCATGTGCGATTGATTTTGGGGGAAGTTGGGATGACCACTTACCGTTAGCTGAATTCTCTTACAACAATAGCTATCATGCCAGCATTGGCATGCCACCCTATGAGATGCTATACGGCAGGAGATGCAGGACACCGTTTGTTGGGGTGATATTGGTCAGAAGGAATTAGGGAGCGTCAAAGTGATCGAGGCTACGACTGAAAAGCTTGAAAAGATGAAGGCCTATATGAAGGCATCCAAAGACAGACAGAAGTCGTATGCTGATAAACGACACAGACCGATTGAGTTCCAGGTGGGTGACCGGGTTATGTTGAAAGTCTCACCTTGGAAGGGTATCATTCGGTTCAGAAAGCGGAGCAAGTTGAGCCCGAGGTATATAGGCCCTTTCCGAATCATTGCTTGAGTAGGAGAAGTGGCCTATAGATTGGAGTTACCAGATGAGCTGAGTGGAATTCATCCGACATTCCACGTATCTCATCTAAGGAAGTGTTTGGCAGATGAAAATATGATTGTTCCACTGGAGGATATCGAGGTAGACAAACGGCTCAATTACATGGAGCAACCAGTGGAGATCATCGATTGAAAGGAGAAGAGGCTGAGGAATAAAGTGGTTCCTCTTGTGCGTGTACAGTGGCAGCACAGGAAGGGATCCGAGTCAACATGGGAAATCGAAGAAGAAATAAGGCAGCATTACCCATGTTTGTTCGAGGAATAACAGGTTTTGGGGACGAAACCTAAATAAGGGGGGTGGACTTGTAACACCCGAAAATTTGACTTTTTGGAGTGTCATGCGACTGGAGGTCCAATCGCACGGAGCTCATGCGACTGAAGGTCCAGTCGCATGGTGTTCAGGCGGCCGAAGGTCTAGTCGCCTGGAGCTCGGGCGACTGAGCTGTAGCTTTTAAGGGAGAGGGCAGCCATCTCCCTCCCCACACTTGCAAAACTCAGTCAAAAGAAGAGAAGAGAGAAAGAAGAGAAAAAGAGAGAAAAGTGGTGATTCGGGCTCGAAACTCATCGAGTAACTAGTACACACGAAGCTCTTCATCTTCTTCTTGTTTGTGTGAGTTCTAGGTCCCCTCATTTACTTGTTTTCAAATGATTTTGGGGTTGGAACACATATGAACCCGTTTTTGAAATGTGTGAGTTTGACCCCTTTGGGTGTAATTGTGTGTAGTGTGTTTATAGTGCGATTTTGGACTTTTATGTGCTTGTATGATGTCATAGTATGATTCCCTAAGGTTTAGGAGGGCTAATTTGGGCTTGAAATGACTTTGGAAGAGTTTGAAGGCCGTATGTCGCGGCTGCAGTTCGGGATGAACTCCACTCGCTGCCCAGTTAGGGCTAGACGACTGAAAGGCCAATCAGCCGACTGAGGGATGACTGAGACTCAATCGCACGACTGAGGTTCAATCGCATGACTGGAAGCCCAGTTGTATAGATGCTCAGTCGCCTAGTGCCCAATCGCATGACTGGGAGTCCAGTCGCATAGGTGCTCATCCGCATTAGTACTATTCGTATGATGTCCAATCGCCTAGTATTCATTCGCACGATTGGATGTTCATTCACATAGGTGTCCAATCGCATGATCCAGTCGCGTGGAGGCCATGCAACTGAAGCATGTCCAATCGCCCAAATAGGGCTGTTGTGTATGAGGAGAGATGTAGCCCAGTTACTGGCCTTCAGGAAAAGAGTAAGGGTAAGTAGTGATGTAATAGCTCCCGTAGGTACATGTGTGATAACTGTCAAGGTTTATAAGTACGTTGGGCACGACGGTGATAGTGTTGCATGTATATGCATGATGTATGTATGTTAAGTATGATGTAGCCTTATATGATGGTAATGACTGATGACTTGTAAATATCGATGTTCCTTGTTTCAATACGTGTTTATCTTTCCGTGACTTTGTGTGTTATGATTAATGAATGAAACGAGAGCAATAAGAAACATATGGTTAAAGATAATAAAAGAGGAACATGATGAATGAATGCATGCATTAATAAATGAACAAATGAATGTAAGAAAAGGCTTGCAAGCAAATGTATGGAGGTGCACACCCTATGAAGGTGTTAGCTCAACGGTGTGCGGGTTAGCTACCCCGAAGGATGCACACTGGGGTCAGTCTTTGTGATTGACCATATGTATGGGATCCTTGCGGCTTGCCCTAGGCGACTGGATCGGCAGTAGTGCACAACGTTCATGATTAATCATCACAGGTCCAGCACCAGCAGAAGTGCACAATGTTCGGGGTATAGCGCATGGCATTGATCCAGAATTAAAGAGGAAAGATAAGTGTGTGTACTTGCCCTGGGTGACTGGATCAGCAGTAGTGCACAACGTTCGTGATTAATCATCACAGGTCCAGCACCAGCAGTATTGCACAATGTTCGGGGTATTGTACACGTCACCGAATGTAATGAACGTACGAATGAATGTAATGAATGTACGAATGAATGTAATGAACGTACGAATGAATGTAATGAACGTACGAATGAATGTAATGAACGTACGAATGAATGTAATGAACGTACGAATGAATGTAATGAATGTATGAATGAAAGTAAGGAAACGTATGAATGAAAGAAAGAGGTATGAAGGAATGTGAATGTTAACGATAAACGATCCACGAACGAAAGCTAATGAATGAATAATGTAGATAATAATAATATTATCTATGTGTACGTATGTTGTGTGATCGTATGCATGTAAGAACAGTTTTTACGAAAGAAAAGTAAGTTTTATTAAAAGCTAGAACTCACTCAGCAACGCTGACTTTTTATGTGTTTCCAGTTGGCAGGTAGTGTTCCTGAGGATGGCACGAGGCGGCTACTCAGCTCTTTTGGGATGGCATTCTTTTGTCAATATTTTTGCAATGTATTATGTTGCATGTAATTAGAAAACAAAATGGTGTTTGTAGAGGATTCGGATAAATGGGATTACCTCAGGAATCTTCTTACTACTAAAAGTCACTGTTTATGACTATTTTGTAATTGATTAATGATGTATTACTTTGCAAAAGCTTTCATGATGAAATGAGATGTCTCTTTTGAATGTTTCCGCTGTAATGTTTATTTAAAATATCTGTAAATGTATGTTTTATGTGCAATGATTAATCAACTGTGAGGTGCCCGGGAACGGGGCCTTACAAGACGAATCAGCCATCAGTGCAGTGTCAGATTCTTCAGTGACTTGAGATTCTGAATTGCAGCGCTCAACTCTTCTTCAACCAAGTGATCAACGACATCCCTAGCTTCTTCGATATCTGAACTTGCATGATTAGCTTTCATGTCTCCCTCACTTGCAGATCCATCATCCAAGATATCAACAAATGCGACATTGGATTCACCCTCAGATACGAATCGGAAGCACCAGTCCTGTCCTTCATCACTTTTTGCAACCAAAGCCTTAGAATCTTTACTTGACGATGCACCAACCTTATCCTTGTCTTGACGGTTGAACGTGGGAAAAGGGTTTCCATTCCCAGTCTTCTTTGGCTTTGTGTACTCACGTTTGAAGTGCCCCTTCTCTCCACAATTAAAGCAAGTGACTTTTGTTTTGTCAAATCCAAATGTAGTGTCTTTAGTTGCAACCAAATTTTGCCCCGTCTTCTTGACAAACTTCTAGGCTCTTCTAACAGCACTATCCAAGGCCCATATTATATCCATGCTTTCCAACTCAGTTTCATCAACTTGCTCATAGTCCTCGTCAGCAAGATGACAGTTCCCAATCTTACCAACAACTAACCCATCATAAGATTGAACAACAGCAGCTAGAAGATCTATATGTTCTATAGCAACTTCCACGGTGATGTTTCCGAGATTCTCGGTCTTTAACTTGGTAGTATTTTCCTCAGGAACAATATATTGGGTGTTAGTTGACCCTGAAGTTTCGGTTCCTGATGAGTTGCTTTGGGAAGGTGTAGAAAAGTTAGTGTCACACCCCCGGGCCCAGGTAAGGTAGGACGTCACAGATTAGCAACAACTTACATGGCAGCGGAAACAAACCAATATAAGTGCTCAAAGGAAGAGATCATCACATGGCATTTCAAGTTTTCAAAAGACACCGGGCTGGAAACAAATCCAGCCCCAAATGTTTACATGTTTCAACATAATTTAAATATTCATTGTATCAAATCGTTAAAGTCACAAATTGGTCACACACAAACAATGCCATGGTTTTGGGATTGAGTCTAAGTCGTCCATAAGCTAAAAGTCTTCACGGGATACCTGAAACATGCTCAAAAGAAAAGAGTGTCAACTAAAAAGTTGGTGAATTCAAGTGCTTAAAGTTTCAAAACAATAAAAGGAATTCTTAAAGTCCACAGTAAAGGTTTTAGAATCAAGTGTGAAAGTTTATGAAAATCTTATTTGATTTTAAAAACATCATTTTTAGTATCAGTCATTATGGGGTATCACAATCAACCCTGCACTTGGTCCCCGGTTGGCCTCTTCTAAACTTGTGTTTAACCGGATATTCCCGTAGGAAAGAACCAAGCCTCAGAACAGTGAACCATTCCTGCTAGTATGGTTCACCATAGTATCTTATTCAAAACCTCTTACATGCCACAAACGACCCCTCAGGATCTCAGTGGGGTACCTCCCTGTAGCGGGAGCCACTGTGCATGGGGGATTCCCCAAATAGATCTATTCACATAAAGCAAGCGGTTCACAAAAGAATTAATGATCATGAAAAAAGTATCAGCAGGTATCCAAAAAGTCCCACATACAAGCATCAAATAAAGCACAATATGAAAGTTTCAGTTTAAAAGAGCATGCATCATCCCCAAAACCAAAGTAAAAAGGGGAACACGAGAACTCACCTTAGATATCAAGCAAAAAGAAATTCTTTGCGTGCCGGGAATATCTCAAGTCTAGCACCCTAACATGAATATATTAAGTCATTATCTACTGCCCTAAGCCTATTTAAGGAGCAACAATAGTGCCTAAGACTTAAATGGACGGTTTCGGTTTTGATTCGATTAGGGTTTGTATAAAAGTTTCCTTTTATGGAAAGTTAAGGTTTCTCATACAATTAATGGTTTTTACTTTACTAAGTCCAGAATATATGATAATTATGCTAATAAAGTGACTAAAGTGCTCATTGGAATCGATTAGGAAGTTTAACCAAATTTTACAGTTTAGCCCCTACAGTTTCAGAATTGACAGTTTCTACCCTTAAGTTTGGTTTCTTGTATTAGATGGCCTTTATAACCAAAAATCAGTTTCAAGAACTTAATATAACTTCATTTTAAGAATATATACTCAAATTTTTCAGTTTATAGGTTCGGTTTGTAATTTACGCGTTTACCGTTGCCTGTTACGGTAAAACCGAACGGTTTAAAATGGTTATCTATGAGTTTTCACCTTTTTGAGTCTAAGACCAGTAGATACTTTTTAAAAATCATTTTTATGTGTATAAAACCTTTTAGATTACAAAATTTTGTCTCTAAAAGTGGAAAGGTTCGTTTTTACGTTTAAACCGTTAAAACGCGTTTTTAGTCGGGTTTGACCATTTTAAAAGCTTGTTTGACCAACCATTTTACTTTTGAGGTTATTTTATCTTTTAACCTACTGGAAAGTTATGATTTTTATAAGTTGTAACATTTAACCCATTTATCATAGATTTTTCCTTAAAAACGCCTCTCGGTTTACACCCGGTTTCACTTAAAATCCATTTAAATCATCTTTTGACCACTAAAAATTCCCATTAGATCCAGAACATTTTATTAATCCTTAATGAACCTGTAATTTTCTTTAAAAAGTTCATAGTCCATGTTTTCCTATTTTTAAGTCATTTTAACACGTTTTCGGGTCCCGAAAGTGACCAAAATGGGCCTAAATACATTATGTCTTTTGTTCCAGAGGTCAAACCATGTTATTACACTTAATATGCACCAAAACGTACTGAAATTAACAGTCCCAATACGTTGCCTAGTTGTTCTACACATCCATAGCCTTCAAATTCATAGAAAGTGCCATAACCGACCATTACACTTGTGTAAATCATTGTAACTCAAGTTTATTTATTACCAAACTTCATCTAACTTAAAAATCAGGTTGTTGGGGTGTCTAAAACTCATTTTTGAGCAGGTTATAACCCTTGTCTAAGAGGGTTTTCAAGAAATGTCTAAAAGAGGTTGTTACTAGTAGAAAGAGGGATTGTTCAAGGTGTAATGCATGTTTTTACCACATGTAGGTGGTATTTAGTATTTGAGACATTAAGAACAGGTTGTTAGTAGTCTTAAAACCCATTAATATGCAAGTTAGACGTTTTATTTTGATGGGTTGCAAGATACACAAGTAAATGGTGCCAAAAACACCAAAAAGAGGGTTTTCAAGGGGTAAATCGGGTTCTACCCCTTAGAATGAGCATTATATCATGTGGTATACCTTCAAGAACGTGGGAAATACTCAAGAACAAAGTTAGGGTGAGATGTTTCTGTTACAACAAGAAAAAGATAGGTTTTTAGGTGAAAAATGAAGTTAAACATGAGAAATGACCAAAACCGGACATAGTGAGCTTACACTTGATGTATCTCACGGTTTAGAGGGTGTAGAGTGTCGTGGATGGTTGAAATCTTCTTGGATGACGCTGGAGAAGCTCGAACAAAAGCTGGAACCTCAAGCTTTACACGTTCCAAGCTTCAAAACATCACCAAAAGGTCCCTTTCTTGCGATTTGCTGCTGGCCGATGTTGTTATTGTTGTTGCTCACGGTTTGGAGCTGAAAATGGAGAGGGAATGGAGAGAATTTTGAGAGGGAGAGGTGTGTGTTCAGCTGAGATTTCGAGAGTGAGAGGAGAGAGTTTGAAAGTATGCAAATGAATTGCATGCATTGTGAATGGGGAGTTATGTTGGTGTAGTGTGTGGAAGGAAGCAAAGGTGTCCATTGGAGGACAAGGGGCAGCCGAAATCGCCCTGTCTTCTAGTGCCCCTTTCAAATTTTAATTCTAATTAATTAAATTGTAGACTAGATTTTATAAAAGGGTAGTATTTTTGGTGGTATAAGTTGTTAATTTATTGGTTTAGTCTTGCACAAGGAACATTGCTAGGTCCGAATTTCTAATGCACACACACTTAATTGATTCATTTGATATTCTTAATTCTAGCTAGGGTGACTAATTAATATTCCCGGGCACAAATTTTCTAAAAAGGCAAGACTTAAAATGACTAAATTCACATAAATCACATAGAATCATGAAAATGGATCAAATGATGTTAGAATCAGTTGTTTCTCATAATAGTGTCAGGCAAAACAGTTCATCTAAAGAAAATCATTTTCAAATCCCCTAGTCAAAATAAATTTCAAGGTTAATCAGCATCAAACAGAAAGGTCTAAACATAACTTTGAGGTCCGTGACGGAAATTACGCGTCCGGTAAATTCATGATTACGTTGATCAAGTGTAATCATCAATTTACCCAACCTGATCATCCCAGCACTTTCCCATAAGGATAGTCCTAGGGTATCAGGGTTGTAGCCTAGGGTCTATTATGGTATTCCCGACTTCACTACAACCTTTGGCTCTGATACCAATCTGTCACACCCCCGGGCCTAGGTAGGGTGGGACGTCACAGATTAGCAACAACTTACATGGCAGCGGAAACAAACCAATATAAGAGCTCAAAGGAAGATAACATCACATGGCATTTCAAGTTTTCAAAAGACACCGGGCTGGAAACAAATCCAGCCCCAAATGTTTACATGTTTCAGCATAATTTAAATAGTCATTGTATCAAATTGTTAATGTCACAAATTGGTCACACACAAACAATGCCATGGTCTCGGGATTGAGTCTAATTCGTCCATAAGCTAAGAGTCTTCACGGGTTACCTGAAACATGCTCAAAAGAAAAGAGTGTCAACTAAAAAGTTGGTGAATTCAAGTGCTTCAAGTTTCAAAACAATAAAAGGAACTCTTAAAGTCCACAGTAAAGGTTTTAGAATCAAGTGTGAAAGTTTATGAAAATATCATTTGATTTTAAAAACATCATTTTTAGTATCAAGCATCGTGGGGTATCACAATCAACCCTGCACTTGGTCCCCGGTTGGCCTCTTCTAAACTTGTGTTTAACCGGATATTCCCGTAGGAAAGAACCAAGCCTCAGAACAGTGAACCATTCCTGCCAGGATGGTTCACCATAGTATCTTATTCAAAACCTCTTACATGCCACAAACGACCCCTCAGGATCTCAGTGGGGTACCTCCCTGTAGCGGGAGCCACTGTGCATGGGGGATTCCCCAAATAGATCTATTCACATAAAGCAAGCGGTTCACAAAAGAATTAATGATCATGAAAGAAGTATCAGCAGGTATCCAAAAAGTCTCACATACAAGCATCAAATAAAGCACAATATGAAAGTTTCAGTTTAAAAGAGCATGCATCATCCCCAAAACCAAAGTAAAAAGGGGAACACGAGAACTCACCTTAGATATCAAGCAAAAAGAAATTCTTCGCGTGCCGGGAATATCTCAAGTCTAGCACCCTAACATGAATATATTAAGTCATTAGCTACTGCCCTAAGCCTATTTAAGGAGCAACAATAGTGCCTAAGACTTAAATGGACGGTTTCGGTTTTGATTCGATTAGGGTTTGTATAAAAGTTTCCTTTTATGGAAAGTTAAGGTTTCTCATACAATTAATGGTTTTTACTTTACTAAGTCCAGAATATATGATAATTATGCTAATAAAGTGACTAAAGTGCTCATTGGAATCGATTAGGAAGTTTAACCAAATTTTACAGTTTAGCCGCTACAGTTTCAGAATTTACAGTTTCTACCCTTAAGTTTGGTTTCTTGTATTAGATGGCCTTTATAACTAAAAATCAGTTTCAAGAAATTAATATAACTTCATTTTAAGAATATATACTCAAATTTTTCAGTTTATAGGTTTGGTTTGTAATTTACGCGTTTACCGTTGCCGGTTACAGTAAAACCGAACGGTTTAAAATGGTTATCTATGAGTTTTCACCTTTTTGAGTCTAAGACCAGTAGATACTTTTTAAAAATCATTTTTATGAGTTTCAAACCTTTCAGATTACAAAAATTTGTCTCTAAAAGTGGAAAGGTTCGTTTTTACGTTTAAACAGTTAAAACGCGTTTTTAGTCGGGTTTGACCATTTTAAAAGCTTGTTTGACCAACCATTTTACTTTTGAGGTTATTTTATCTTTTAACCTACTGGAAAGTCATGATTTTTATAAGTTGTAACATTTAACCCATTTATCATAGATTTTTCCTTAAAAACGCCTCTCGGTTTACACCCGGTTTCACTTAAAATCCATTTAAATCATCTTTTGACCACTAAAAATTCCCATTAGCTCCAGAACACTTTATTAATCCTTAATGAACCTGTAATTTTCTTTAAAAAGTTCATAGTCCATGTTTTCCTATTTTTAAGTCATTTTAACACGTTTTCGGGTCCCGAAAGTGACCAAAATGGGCCTAAATACATTATGTCTTTTGTTACAGAGGTCAAACCATGTTATTACACTTAATATGCACCAAAACTTACTGAAATTAACAGTCCCAATACGTTGCCTAGTTGTTCTACACATCCATAGCCTTCAAATTCATAGAAAGTGCCATAACCGACCATTACACTTGTGTAAATCATTGTAACTCAAGTTTATTCATTACCAAACTTCATCTAACTTAAAAATCAGGTTGTTGGGGTGTCTAAAACTCATTTTTGAGCAGGTTATAACCCTTGTCTAAGAGGGTTTTCAAGAAATGTCTAAAAGAGGTTGTTACTAGTAGAAAGAGGGATTGTTCAAGGTGTAATGCATGTTTTTACCACATGTAGGTGGTATTTAGTATTTGAGACATTAAGAACAGGTTGTTAGTAGTCTTAAAACCCATTAATATGCAAGTTAGACGTTTTATTTTGATGGGTTGCAAGATACACAAGTAAATGGTGCCAAAAACACCAAAAAGAGGGTTTTCAAGGGGTAAATCGGGTTCTACCCCTTAGAATGAGCATTATATCATGTGGTATACCTTCAAGAACGTGGGAAATACTCAAGAACAAAGTTAGGGTGAGATGTTTCTGTTACAACAAGAAAAAGATAGGTTTTTAGGTGAAAAATGAAGTTAAACATGAGAAATGACCAAAACCGGACATAGTGAGCTTACACTTGATGTATCTCACGGTTTAGAGGGTGTAGAGTGTCGTGGATGGTTGAAATCTTCTTGGATGACGCTGGAGAAGCTCGAACAAAAGCTGGAACCTCAAGCTTTACACGTTCCAAGCTTCAAAACATCACCAAAAGGTCCCTTTCTTGCGATTTGCTGCTGGCCGATGTTGTTATTGTTGTTGCTCACGGTTTGGAGCTGAAAATGGAGAGGGAATGGAGAGAATTTTGAGAGGGAGAGGTGTGTGTTCAGCTGAGATTTCGAGAGTGAGAGGAGAGAGTTTGAAAGTATGCAAATGAATTGCATGCATTGTGAATGGGGAGTTATGTTGGTGTAGTGTGTGGAAGGAAGCAAAGGTGTCCATTGGAGGACAAGGGGCAGCCGAAATCGCCCTGTCTTCTAGTGCCCCTTTCAAATTTTAATTCTAATTAATTAAATTGTAGACTAGATTTTATAAAAGGGTAGTATTTTTGGTGGTATAAGTTGTTAATTTATTGGTTTAGTCTTGCACAAGGAACATTGCTAGGTCCGAATTTCTAATGCACACACACTTAATTGATTCATTTGATATTCTTAATTCTAGCTAGGGTGACTAATTAATATTCCCGGGCACAAATTTTCTAAAAAGGCAAGACTTAAAATGACTAAATTCACATAAATCACATAGAATCATGAAAATGGATCAAATGATGTTAGAATCAGTTGTTTCTCATAATAGTGTCAGGCAAAACAGTTCATCTAAAGAAAATCATTTTCAAATCCCCTAGTCAAAATAAATTTCAAGGTTAATCAGCATCAAACAGAAAGGTCTAAACATAACTTTGAGGTCCGTGACGGAAATTACGCGTCCGGTAAATTCATGATTACGTTGATCAAGTGTAATCATCAATTTACCCAACCTGATCATCCCAGCACTTTCCCATAAGGACAGTCCTAGGGTATCAGGGTTGTAGCCTAGGGTCTATTATGGTATTCCCGACTTCACTACAACCTTTGGCTCTGATACCAATCTGTCACACCCCCGGGCCTAGGTAGGGTGGGACGTCACAGATTAGCAACAACTTACATGGCAGCGGAAACAAACCAATATAAGAGCTCAAAGGAAGATAACATCACATGGCATTTCAAGTTTTCAAAAGACACCGGGCTGGAAACAAATCCAGCCCCAAATGTTTACATGTTTCAGCATAATTTAAATAGTCATTGTATCAAATTGTTAATGTCACAAATTGGTCACACACAAACAATGCCATGGTCTCGGGATTGAGTCTAATTCGTCCATAAGCTAAGAGTCTTCACGGGTTACCTGAAACATGCTCAAAAGAAAAGAGTGTCAACTAAAAAGTTGGTGAATTCAAGTGCTTCAAGTTTCAAAACAATAAAAGGAACTCTTAAAGTCCACAGTAAAGGTTTTAGAATCAAGTGTGAAAGTTTATGAAAATATCATTTGATTTTAAAAACATCATTTTTAGTATCAAGCATCGTGGGGTATCACAATCAACCCTGCACTTGGTCCCCAGTTGGCCTCTTCTAAACTTGTGTTTAACCGGATATTCCCGTAGGAAAGAACCAAGCCTCAGAACAGTGAACCATTCCTGCCAGGATGGTTCACCATAGTATCTTATTCAAAACCTCTTACATGCCACAAACGACCCCTCAGGATCTCAGTGGGGTACCTCCCTGTAGCGGGAGCCACTGTGCATGGGGGATTCCCCAAATAGATCTATTCACATAAAGCAAGCGGTTCACAAAAGAATTAATGATCATGAAAGAAGTATCAGCAGGTATCCAAAAAGCCTCACATACAAGCATCAAATAAAGCACAATATGAAAGTTTCAGTTTAAAAGAGCATGCATCATCCCCAAAACCAAAGTAAAAAGGGGAACACGAGAACTCATCTTAGATATCAAGCAAAAAGAAATTCTTCGCGTGCCGGGAATATCTCAAGTCTAGCACCCTAACATGAATATATTAAGTCATTAGCTACTGCCCTAAGCCTATTTAAGGAGCAACAATAGTGCCTAAGACTTAAATGGACGGTTTCGGTTTTGATTCGATTAGGGTTTGTATAAAAGTTTCCTTTTATGGAAAGTTAAGGTTTCTCATACAATTAATGGTTTTTACTTTACTAAGTCCAGAATATATGATAATTATGCTAATAAAGTGACTAAAGTGCTCATTGGAATCGATTAGGAAGTTTAACCAAATTTTACAGTTTAGCCGCTACAGTTTCAGAATTTACAGTTTCTACCCTTAAGTTTGGTTTCTTGTATTAGATGGCCTTTATAACTAAAAATCAGTTTCAAGAAATTAATATAACTTCATTTTAAGAATATATACTCAAATTTTTCAGTTTATAGGTTTGGTTTGTAATTTACGCGTTTACCGTTGCCGGTTACAGTAAAACCGAACGGTTTAAAATGGTTATCTATGAGTTTTCACCTTTTTGAGTCTAAGACCAGTAGATACTTTTTAAAAATCATTTTTATGAGTTTCAAACCTTTCAGATTACAAAAATTTGTCTCTAAAAGTGGAAAGGTTCGTTTTTACGTTTAAACAGTTAAAACGCGTTTTTAGTCGGGTTTGACCATTTTAAAAGCTTGTTTGACCAACCATTTTACTTTTGAGGTTATTTTATCTTTTAACCTACTGGAAAGTCATGATTTTTATAAGTTGTAACATTTAACCCATTTATCATAGATTTTTCCTTAAAAACGCCTCTCGGTTTACACCCGGTTTCACTTAAAATCCATTTAAATCATCTTTTGACCACTAAAAATTCCCATTAGCTCCAGAACACTTTATTAATCCTTAATGAACCTGTAATTTTCTTTAAAAAGTTCATAGTCCATGTTTTCCTATTTTTAAGTCATTTTAACACGTTTTCGGGTCCCGAAAGTGACCAAAATGGGCCTAAATACATTATGTCTTTTGTTACAGAGGTCAAACCATGTTATTACACTTAATATGCACCAAAACTTACTGAAATTAACAGTCCCAATACGTTGCCTAGTTGTTCTACACATCCATAGCCTTCAAATTCATAGAAAGTGCCATAACCGACCATTACACTTGTGTAAATCATTGTAACTCAAGTTTATTCATTACCAAACTTCATCTAACTTAAAAATCAGGTTGTTGGGGTGTCTAAAACTCATTTTTGAGCAGGTTATAACCCTTGTCTAAGAGGGTTTTCAAGAAATGTCTAAAAGAGGTTGTTACTAGTAGAAAAAGGGATTGTTCAAGGTGTAATGCATGTTTTTACCACATGTAGGTGGTATTTAGTATTTGAGACTTTAAGAACAAGTTGTTAGTAGTCTTAAAACCCATTAATATGCAAGTTAGACGTTTTATTTTGATGGGTTACAAGATACATAAGTAAATTGTGCCAAAAACACCAAAAAGAGGGTTTTCAAGGGGTAAATCGGGTTCTACCCCTTAGAATGAGCATTATATCATGTGGTATACCTTCAAGAACGTGGGAACTCCTCAAGAACAAAGTTAGGGTGAGATGTTTCTGTTACAACAAGAAAAAGATAGGTTTTTAGGTGAAAAATGAAGTTAAACATGAGAAATGACCAAAACCGGACATAGTGAGCTTACACTTGATGTATCTCATGGTTTAGAGGGTGTAGAGTGTCGTTGATGGTTGAAATCTTCTTGGATGATGCTGGAGAAGCTCGAACAAAAGCTGGAACCTCAAGCTTTACACGTTCCAAGCTTCAAAACATCACCAAAAGGTCCCTTTCTTGCGATTTGCTGCTGGCCGATGTTGTTATTGTTGTTGCTCATGGTTTAGAGCTGAAAATGGAGAGGGAATGGAGAGAATTTTGAGAGGGAGAGGTGTGTGTTCAGCTGAGATTTCGAGAGTGAGAGGAGAGAGTTTGAAAGTATGCAAATGAATTGCATGCATTGTGAATGGGGAGTTATGTTGGTGTAGTGTGTGGAAGGAAGCAAAGGTGTCCATTGGAGGACAAGGGGCAGACGAAATGGCCTTGTCTTCTAGTGCCCCTTTCAAATTTTAATTCTAATTAATTAAATTGTAGAGTAGATTTTATAAAAGGGTAGTATTTTTGGTGGTATAAGTTGTTAATTAATTGGTTTAGTCTTGCACAAGGAACATTGCTAGGTCCAAATTTATAATGCACACACACACTTAATTGATTCATTTGATATTCTTAATTCCAGCTAGGGTGACTAATTAATATTCCCAGGCATAAATTTTCTAAAAAGACAAGACTTAAAATGACTAAATTCACATAAATCACATAGAATCATGAAAATGGATCAAATAAAAATTAGTGATTCTAACATTATTGATATAATTGAATTGTTTCCATTATTAGTACTCATAAGACGGGATATGATGCAAATAAATTAGGATTTAGAATAGTGACCTTGGGACCGGCTGTGACATTCTCCCACCGTTTAGGAAATTTCATCCTGAAATTTTAACTTCGCTTAGTATTGGTACGGGTGGGTTTAAAGAGTTGCGGGTAGTTCTTCCTCATCTTGTCTTCACGTTCCCAAGTGAATTCCGGCCCTCGTCTTGAGTTCCATCTAACCTTAACCTTGGGTATGCGGCTTCGTCTGAGTTGCTTAACCAAGCGGTCCGTGATCTCTATAGGCTCTTCCACGAAGTTCAGCTTATCATTCATTCTTGTCTCCTCCAGCGGTAGTTCCATGGTTTTGTCTACCAAGCATTTCTTCAAGTTTGACACGTGGAAGGTGTCGTGTATATAACTCAATTTCTGAGGTAGTTTCAACTTGTAAGCCACAGGACCAATTCTTGCAAGTATTTCAAATGGTCCAATGTATCTTGGGCTTAACTTGCCTCTTTTTCCGAATCTCATGGTTCCTTTCCATGGTGCTACCTTCAGCATTACCCTATCGCCTATCTGAAACTCTAATGGTTTCCGTCTTCTACCAGCGTACTTCTTTTGCCGGTCCCTTGCTGCCCGTAGACGTTCCTTGATCTTGAAAATCTTCTCAGTGGTCTCCAATACGATGTCGGGTCCCAACACTTGACTATCACCAATTTCATTCCAACTCAAGGGTGACCGACATTTCCTACCATAGAGAGCCTCATACGGAGCAGGATTGATACTTGCATGGTAACTGTTATTATAGGAGAACTCCACCAATGGAAGATGATTATCCCAGTTCCCACCAAAATCAATAACGCATGCCCTCAGCATATCTTCTAAGGTTTGAATAGTCCTTTTGCTTTGACCGTCAGTTTGCGGGTGGTACGCCGTGCTTAGGTCCAGTCGGGTTCCTAAAGCTCGTTGAAGTGATTTCCAGAAACGTGACGTAAAACGACTATCATGGTCGGAGATTATGGATAGTGGCACACCATGCCTAGCCACTATTTCGTTGATATACAGCTGAGCCAGTCTTGACATGTCATAGTCTTCCAGAATTGGTAAGAAGTGAGCTGATTTGGTTAATCTATCCACTATTACCCAAATGGCATCATGACCCCTAGACGTTCTGGGTAACTTGGTAACAAAATCCATTGTGACGTTGTCCCATTTCCATTCTGGGATTTCTGGCTGCTGTAACGTCCCTGACGGTTTTTGGTTTTCGGCTTTTACCATGGCACAGGTTAGACATTTTCCGACATACATAGCGATTGATTTCTTGATTCCAGGCCACCAGAAAAGTGCCTTCAAATCCTGGTACATCTTATCGCTCCCAGGGTGAACTGAATACCTAGATTTGTGAGCTTCATCGAGAATTACCTCCCGAATTCCCCCATGCTTTGGCACCCAAGTTCTCCCTTCGCACTTATACGTACCATCATTTCCTGTTTCAAATCGCTTTTCCATTCCGGTTAATCCTTCTCCGCTAAATTTTCCTCCTTTAACGCTTCACTTTGAGCTTCTTTCAGCCCTGCAATTAGGTCAGTTTACACGCTTATCCTTAAAGCTCGTACACGAAGAGGTTTTTCTCTCTCCTTTCTGCTCAAAGCATCTGCCACCACGTTGGCTTTACCGGGATGATAACGGATTTCACACTCATAGTCGTTTAACAGCTCAACCCATCTTATTTGACGCATGTTTAGCATCTTCTGGTCGAGAATGTGTTGCAAACTTCGATGGTCAGTGTAAATGATGCACTTCGTGCCATAGAGGTAGTGCCTCCACATTTTGAGAGCAAACACCACGGCACCTAATTCCAGATCGTGCGTAAATAGTTCTTCTCATGATCGTTTAGCAATCTAGATGCATAAGCAATGACCTTGTTGCGTTGCATTAGCACGCATCCTAACCCTTGACGCGAGGCGTCACAGTAGACTACGAAGTCTTCGACTCCTTCTGGAAGGGCTAGAACAGGTGCACTACATAACTTTTCCTTGAGTGTCTCAAAGGCTTCACCTTGCTCTTGTTCCCACACAAAGGTTTTGTTCTTCTTAGTCAGTGCGGTCAATGGTTGCACAATGCGCGAGAAGTCCTTTATGAATCGTCGGTAGTATCTGGCCAATCCTAGGAATTGCCTAACCTCAGTGGGAGTCTCCGGAGTCTTCCAATTCTTTATAGCCTCAATCTTGGAAGGGTCAACTTGAATTCCATTCTCATTCACTTCATGCCCTAAAAATTGGATCTCTCGCATCCAAAATTCACATTTAGAAAGTTTGGCATACAGTTGCTCATTTCTCTTGCTCTTCCTTATTACTGGAGTAGATCGGGATGTCGTCGATGAACACGATCACAAACTTGTCAAGATATGGGCAGCATACACGGTTCATGAGATCCATGAATGCTGCTGGTGCATTGGTCAACCCGAAGGGCATGACTAAGTACTCATAGTGCCCATACCTAGTTCGTAAAGCCGTCTTGGGTATGTCTTCTTCTCTTATCTTTAGTTGGTGGTAACCGGATCTTAAGTCTATCTTAGAAAAGTAGCTTGCTCCTTGAAGTTGATCGAATAGGTCATCTATCCTCGGGAGTGGGTAACGGTTCTTTATGGTCAACTTATTTAACTCCCGGTAGTCAATGCACATGCGTAAGGTGCCATCCTTCTTCTTCACAAATAACACCGGGGCACCCCATGGAGAGACACTCGGACGTATGAATCCATTGTCTAATAGTTCTTGAATTTGCGTCATCAGTTCCTTCATTTCAGGAGGGGCGAGTCGATACGGCTCTTTGGCTACCGGTGCAGCGCCAGGCAGCAAATCTATTTGGAACTCAACTTGTCGATTTGGGGGAAGTCCCGGTAGGTCTTCCGGAAACACTTCAGGGTATTTAGAAACTACTGGGATGTCCGAAATCTTCTTCTCCTCTTTGGTCTTCATCACGTAGATGATGAAAGCTGAGCATCCCTTCCTTAAGCTCTTGGTAGCTTTTAAATGGGATATCATGGGGTATAAGGTGTTACTCCTTTCTCCTTGCACCACTAACTCTTTCTTGTCGTTCAATGGTATCTTGAGTAGGCGTTCATCACAAATGATTTCGACTCTGTTCTTAGCTAACCAGTCCATGCCAACAACCACATCAAATCCTCCTAACTTAATGGGCATCAGATCTATATTAAATGTATTTCCATTTAGGTTTATTGAAGAATCCTTGATGATTTCGTTAGTTTCTAAAATATTACCATCAGCTAATTCGACGGTGAATGTATCGGCTAAGGTACACGTAGCTAAGTCAGTCAAGGATCTAAAAGCACTAGAGATAAAACTAGCAGTCACTCCAGTATCAAACAAAACGGTATCAGGATGATCGTTTACAAGAAACGTACCATTAACCACATCAGGTTCCTTTCGGGTTCCAGCTGGGTCCATCACAAAAGCTCTTCCCTTGGGCTTGTTGGGTCGGGTGTCCTTGTTTCTTCCTAGTTTGGGGCATTTGTTCCTCATATGCCCTGGATCCCCGCACTCATAGCATTGCTTTCCAGGCTCGAAGGTACAGTCTTTAATCAGGTGACCAGGTTTCTTGCACCGATAACAAGGCATGGGATTGCACTCCCCTTGGTGATGAAGCTTGCATTTATCACAGAAGGGGCTTGTGCCAAGATACAACCTCCTTGCCTTTCCACCATGGTCACTTCATCTCGCTTCTTCTCTAGGTTCTTGCTTGAACCGCTACTGCTGCCGACCATCTTCCTAGTATCAAACCACTTCCTCTTTTCTTCCACAGCCTTCTTCTTGTCCTCGGTTTTCCCATGTTCAGTCCACCCAGCTCTAACTAGGTCGTCAGTCAGACTACTGGTAAGGTCGACCGCAGCCTGTATGGTTATAGGCCTGGATGACCGAACCATGCCCCTCACCCTTGGGTGTAACCCCCAGATGAAGCGGGCCACGCCCTTGGATTCTGGCATCACCAAGTGTGGTACCAGTCGGGACAATGCAAGGAACTGGTTGATGTATTCGGTGTAGTTCGGGCCCCTCATCTCCAGATTCAGAAATCTAGCCTCCAGTTTTTCTAGCTGGTTGATCGGGCAGTACTTGTTGGTGATTAGTTCCCTGAACTCAGACCAGTTCATCCTACCAACGGCGTCCCGGCCTCGAGGCTGAATGATGGTTTTCCACCATTCCAGTGCTGGTCCCTTGAGAGATTGAGAAGCAAACCTCACCATGTGTTCCAACTTGCATTCACTGATGTCTAACACAGCTTCGATTTCGTCCAGCCACCTATATGTTTTAATTGCACCCTCGGTTCCATGGAAGTCCTTTGGCTTGCAAGCCATGAATGTTTTGTAGGAGCACCCCTTCCTGATAGCTTCAGATTCCTCGTTGTTTGCAGCCCCAGCATCACCTCCGGCGTCATTCCGGTCAGCATTGATTTGAGCAATGATGGTTGGTATAGCGTTCGCAATTTGTTGTGCCACAAGATTTGCCATCCTCTCATCATTTGCGGAGTTAGCATTCTCCCCGATGGGAGTCCTTGGAGGAGTAGGTGGTTGGTTTCTGGTTCGCCTTGCTCCTTCGTGACGACCTCGGTCTGCTTCCTGCCTTCCGATGGGTGTTCCTCTTCTGGTAGGCATTCTGGTAACAGATAAAGTCATTTAGCATCTCATAATTTGTTTCAATCAGTCTATGCATCAATTCCCTACAATGCTCCCTCTATACAAAGAGAGTACGGTGTATAATTACACACAACTTACCAAGTTTCACAGATTATCAATTTAAACAGTTTAAGTAGTCATAAAGAATGACATGGCCGAACACCATGAATAAACAACACATGACAGATAATCATAAATGTTTCAACAACATTGTATCATAGGAATCAGTTCAAAACAAGACAAGGTTCATAGTTTCAGAGTCTAGCTCTTACAAAGTGGAAGGTGCCATCACAACCATGAATAATAATAATAATAATAATGTCAGATAATAATAAGTTTGTTTCCTTCAACTGCTCAAAGACAGATAGTTCTTCCTCCTTCCACATTCAGCCAACCCATCCATCCAGAGCTCTTCTTCCTCTGCTCCTGCTCCAATCTCTACACCCCGTGTGACGCCATCATAGCTTGGAATTGAGCAGACTGGGAGGTCCGGGTAGCGTGCTGAAGACTCAGCTCGTGGCAACGGACAGTCTTTAGGAGCTCCTCTAGTGCTGTATCAGTAGGTCCTGCGTCACTAGCCCGACGGCTGGATTGTGAATACCTATCCCCTGCCAGTATGCTCGAGCCGTCGTACATGCTGTGCCTCAAGGGCATCCATGACTGCTCCTGTGGGTGGCGTCGGTGTGGCTCAAACGGCGGTGGTGCGGGTATGGGAGTCCTAATCGGTGGTGGAGGAGGAGGAGGCCTCCTAAATGAGACCGAAGTGCGGGTATGGGAGTCCTAATCGGTGCATGCTCCCCTATTCCCAATAGGAGGGATAGGTGAGAGGGATGGAGCGGCAACACGCGGCGAGTGGGAGCGCGTCCGGCTCCTGGAAGGTGTCATCGAAGAAGAGTCCTCAGAAGCTTCAGTGTCCTCTGACATGACGGAGATCCAACCCGGGCGACCACACCTCCTAAGGTATTCCTCATACTCCGTGCGCAGTTTTGCCTTCTTGGTGTCCCCTGTCAGTGCACTGCTCTCAGTAGGGTAGGCCGGTGCTTTTCCCTTGTCAGCCATAGTTGTTTCCTGTAAAAAGACATCTTGAGTAATTTGGTTTCTCATAGCTCATGATAGTCTTAGTAATAATAATATACTCATAGTACTAGTGATGGCATTAGTATCAGGAATCTCTACGTATTCCTCATCAATGATGTTAGAATCAGTTGTTTCTCATAATAGTGTCAGGTAAAACAGTCCATCTAAAGAAAATCATTTTCAAGTCCCCTAGTCAAAATAAATTTCAAGGTTAAGCAGCATCAAACAGAAAGGTCTAAACATAACTTAGAGGTCCGTGATGGAAATTACGCGTCCGGTAAATTCATGATTACGCTGATCAAGTGTAATCATCAATTTACCCAACCTGGTCATCCCAACACTTTCCCACAAGGACAGTCCTAGGGTATCAGGGTTGTAGCCTAGGGTCTACTATGGTATTCCCGACTTCTCTACAACCTTTGGCTCTGATACCAATCTGTCACACCCCCGGGCCCAGGTAGGGTGGGACGTCACAGATTAGCAACAACTTAAATGGCAGCGGAAACAAACCAATATGTTGGATCATGATAAGGCTGGTGCAACCAAAACCACTTCACATAGTCATTTTGGTACTACATTCAAGGGCTTCCGAAGCTGAGCATGAGATCTTCCGAGAGTCTGAAGAACAACAGCTGAAGATATCTACTGAAGGCAAAAGCTGAAGTCAACTGCTGAAGACAACAGCTGAAGCCAACAGCTGAAGACTATCTTCCGAAGACAAAGTCTGATGAAAGAGCTGAAGACAAAGTCTGAGCTTCCGAAGACAAAGTCTGATGAAAGAGCTAAAGACAAAGTCTGAGCTTTCGAAGACAAAGTCTGAACTTCCAAAGACAAAGTCTGATGAAAGAGCTGAAGACAAAGTCTGAGCTTCCGAAGACAAAGTCTGATGAAAGAGCTGAAGACAAAGTCTGAGCTTCCGAAGACAAAGTCTGAACTTCCGAAGACAAAGTCTGATGAAAGAGCTGAAGACAAAGTCTGCTTCCGAAGACAAAGAAGACTCCAAGCCTCGGAAGAAGCAGTCTTCCGAAGTATAAGTGCCTTCGGAAGAAGTTATTCTTCCGAAGTACTTTATCCTTCGGAAGACATTGCTATGTCCAGCAGATAAAAGTATGGTCCCTGACAGTCCGCTGCAGACCTCTGATACAGCATGGCATCTTCCTAAAGAGCCATGTTTTTGACCATACTTTATTCTACTGTTCACCTTTTTATGATAGTACATGTTACCAACTTTAGTTGGTGACAAAAGGTAAGTCCGGGACATGTCCTGACTACCAACTCTCAGGCAAAATGTCTGAAAGGCCTCACCTAGAGTCTTGTAGTATAGATGTAAGGTTAGAGGTGTCCAACTGGTATCAAAGTATACCCGACTGTAGGTAGTATTATATGTATCTTCTCCCTGTAACTCTTTAGATAAGCGATTTGAGTCCAAGAGTCTTGTAATCCTTTGAGTTGAGAGGCAATATATAAAAGTATATTGAAAATTTACTTCCTGTGTTAATTTTCTTACTGCTTATTACTTGTTATATTGTGATCAACTCTTCATAGACTACTTGCTGAGTGTTGTTCACAGTGAGTTGAGAGAAAAACCACCCAGAATCCGATCCGGCAATTGGTATCAGAGCTCCAGGCTCTTGATTGTGAGATACCATCCAAATCAACCTGTTTTTCACTCCTCACTATAAACCACTCACTCAAATGGCTGCTCTCTCCAAGGCTGATATGGAAACCGGTACCATGACCAAGTCCCCACTGATTACCCCTGAAGACTTTGACACATGGTGTATCAGAATGGAAGGCTTCATCAAGTGTCAAGATTCAAGGATGTGGGACTCCATTGTCAATGGTCCTTTCATACCAAGCACCACTTCTGCCACTGGTAATCGCATCATTCCAAAAGATGTTGATGATTACTTAGAAGAAGACAGGAAGAGAATAGAGCTGGATCAAAGGGCTATGACTTCTCTCCAAACTACTCTCCCCAACTCCGTCTACAGACGCTTCAAGAAGTGCAAAACTGCTAAAGATTTATGGGAAGCTTTGAAGCTGATGTATGAAGGATCCAAGGAAACCCAAGAGAACAAGAAGGATCTCTTGAAGCAGCAGTTTGAGAACTTTACTTTCAAGGCCGGTGAGACCTTGACTCAACAATACTTCAGGTATGTTGAGCTAGTAGATACTCTGGAGGATATTAGAGTAGCTCTTGAGAACAGAGACATAGTTAGGAAGTTCATGTCCTCACTTCCTAAACTATGGATACATTACTGTGTTGTAATCAAGAGAACTTCGGACCTTAAGACTCTTACTCTGACAGAGTTGTATGGTATCCTAAGTGCATTCCAGATAGAGATGAACATGCAGAACTCCTCTGGTCACTCCAATAACCAACTGAGTTCAGCCCTTCATGTGGTTGAAAGGGAAACCATAGAACCACAACATCAGTTGCTATGTTACCCTGACAACTCACACAGCGGACCTTACATTACTCTACCTGAGACTCCAAAGTCTCAAAAGGTTCAACACAACTCCTCTCAGGATAGTTGTGCCTTTGTCTCTGGAAGTGGACACTCTGGTGATTTTTGTTTTGATGATCTTGAGTGCTTCAGTCCAGATGATGTGGAGTATATGGATATTGTCCAGCAGATGGCTCTTTTAACTTACAGAGCGAAGAAGTTCTTCAAGAGAACTGGAAGGTAATTCCCTCAAAACCCAGTCAACAGCAGGTTTGGGTTTGACAAAAGCAAAGCAAAGTGTTACAACTGCAACCAAATTGGTCACTTTGCTAGGGAATGCAAGGCTCCCAAGAACAACCCGGGAACCCCACAGGCCTCCACATATCCCACTGCTTCAAAGCATGAAGAGAAGTCAACTGAAACAGCTGCTGTGGCTCAAGAAGTTGACTGGAGCTTCATGGTACAGGATGTGACTCCCGCTCAAGCACTCATGGCCGGAACAGATGATGATCAGGTATATGAACATCTTTGTACTGCTGCCTGTATTGCTAAAGTTAAACTCTATAAGGATTACATTTCGGAAATCAGATCTGAGGTTGAGTCTTTAAATGTGCTAAAATCTGATTTTAAGAGAGCTGAATCTAACTATCAAAAGAAAATTGAGGAGTTAGAGAAAACTGTGTCTCTTTTAAAACATGAAAAGACTAATTATAAGACTCAAATTAAAGATCTGATATCCAAACTATCTGAGGTTCAAGCCCAGTTGGTCACAGCTGAGGCTCAGGCCAGGAAGCAAGCTATTGCTGAGCAAAGCTTCCAGACTATTCTTGCATCAACCTCTCATTCCAAAATGTTTTATCAAAACAAAGAAGGGTTGGGAACCAATGAAATAGCTCCAACACACTCTTATGAGTCTATTAGACTACCTAGATGTGGTACTGAAGAGCAAAATGTTCCAACTGATGACCCTTCTTCATTGGAACTAAAGGATGAGGCAAAAATAGTGGCCACCACAGGGGAGAAATAGGAGGATACACTCATCTCCACCTGTGAAGACCAAATCCTAACCACCAAGGCAAGAAGAAGCAGAGCTAAAGCTGCTAGAAGGACTGCCAAGAAGGTTGCAGAGTCCAAGCTTAAGATCGACCCAAAACAAAAGGGTGTCTTCATTTCTGCCGGATTTCAAGTGGTAGGTACTTCTGATTCAGGAAAGGAGTGTAATACCAGCACTCCTATCCTACTGAAGGATCAGAAGTTGAAAGGAAAAGTTGCTGATGAAGAGAAGAAATCTAAGAAACAGCAACCTGCAAGTTCCCAGAAAACTAACATTACATGCATAATGTGTGGTCTGCACAACCAGATGGCTAAAGATTGTTACTACAATCCAGCAAGCACACATTATGCAAATAATGTTAGAAAAGAAGGAGTCAGAGAAGGTTTCTCAGTTGGACCACTTCAAAAGGTCCAAATGATGAAAAAGGGAAGGCTGGTCTCGGAAGCCAAGTTGCTTTCGGAAGAAACTACTTCTTCCGAAGGGAAAATGGCTTCGGAAGCCAAACCTTCTAAGGTTCGGAAGAACAAGAAGGCTCCCTTGAAACCATCTCAGAAGTAGACTATTTCGGAAGAAAAGGTGGTGAAGGCTTCTTCCGAAAAGAAAGAAGCTTCGGAAGAAGACCATGCTGCACAAGCTTCAACAAGTTCATCTTCAAAGATCAACCAAGGGATGGATTGGAAGATCAAGGAAGATGCTGCAGCCCAAACCTCTTCTTCAACAACGACCTCTATTGAACCCCAATGCATATCTTTTGGTTCAATTATGTCACTATCGTTGGAAGAGCCCAAGACCAGCAAGGCTTGGGCTTCCAAACAAAACTAATCATCTCATCTTATGTGCAGGGACGTCCATTTGACAAGAACAACAATGTCTGGATTGTAGATAGTGGATGCTCCAGGCATATGACAGGGAACAGATCTCTCCTTCAACAATTCCAGAACTTTGATGGAGGGCCTGTCCAATTTGGAGGTGAGGCCGGAGGATATATTTCGGGCAGAGGAAGTATATCCAATGGCAGAATAAACATTGACAAAGTCCACTTTGTTAAACAGCTTGAACATAATCTGTTAAGTGTTTCTCAATTCTGTGACCAGAAGCATCAGATGCTCTTCACAGAACATGAGTGCATTATCCTCAAACCAGGGATGACAGTTCCTCCGAATTGGTGCTTCTTAGATCTCCCAGGAAAGGGGATATGTACAAGCTGGATATGAACAATGCTTCTCCTATGGGTGAAGTATCATGCTTTCTTTCCAAAGCTGATAGTGATGAGTCAACACTGTGGCATAAACGCATGTGTCATGTGAATTTTAAAAAATGAATAAATTGGCTAAAAATAACTTGGTACATGGTTTGCCTAAAAAGAAATTTTTCTGCAAGATAACTGTGTTGCATGCCTGAAAGGGAAACAACACAGATCATCTCACAAATCCAAATGTGTTAACTCTATCACTACTCCATTACACTTATTGCACATGGATCTCTTTGGTCCCACAAGTATAATGAGCATTGGAAGGAAATCATACTGCCTTGTGATAGTTGATGATTTTACAAGATTTACATGGGTATTCTTTTTAAGAAGTAAAGATGAAACTGCTGAAACTTTAAAATCTTTTATTCTTAAAATAGAAAATCAAATTGATCACAAGGTTAAGATTATTAGAAGTGATCAAGGGACTGAGTTTAAGAACTTCGTTCTTGACTCATTCTGTGACTCAAAAGGGATTGCCAGACAATACAGTGCTCCCAGAACTCCTCAACAAAACGGTGTTGCTGAGAGGAGGAACAGGACACTTATTGAGGCAGCTCGGACCATGTTAGCTGATTCAAAGCTGCCTTCTAACATTCTGGGCAGAGGCAGTCGGCACGCATGCTATGTGCAGAACAGGGTTCTTGTAGTTAGCCCCATGGAAAAACCCCTTATGAGTTATGGAACAAGAGGCCACCGTTCATTGGCTTTCTAAGGTCCTTTGGCTGCAGGTGTACCATACTTAACACAAAGGACAACTTAGCAAGTTTGTTTGAGAAGTCGGATGATGCTATCTTTATGGATACTCTTCTCTCCAAAGCTTATAGAGTATACAATATCAAGAATCAATAATTTGAGGAGTCATCCAATATTATTGTTAATGAGCACACTCCTTGTGTTAGGGGGAATGGACCTGAGTATATCTTTGATTTAGAATTGTTTCCAAACTATTCTAAACCATCTTGTGAGAATGTTTTCACTGGAACAGGTGCTCAAGACAATGCTGATGCTGATGCTGATTCAAGTCAACTGTTTGAGCTTCCCAGACCTCTTCTAAATTCTCCAAGAGTTGAAAGGCAACAAGCTTCAGCCATTCACAGATCTGATAGTGTAACTATCTCCAGGAATAATGAAGCTTCAACAAGTGAATCACTTGATCAACCTCAAAGTTCTTCAGTGATCCATTACAACACCAGGTTGAGGGAAGTAGCATTCTGAAGGAACGGCAACTGTGAATCCTACTTCACAACTACCATTGATATGTTTCTCAATCATTTAATCAGTCCTCATTGAATGATTTGAAACAGCAGTTGGACAGAGTGATCCAGTTCCTGATCAGAATATGTCTAACCTAGACTTATCTCTACAACTGGAAGTGATTCCTCGTCTTAGGATTCACAATACTCATCCAACTGAGAATATCATAGGAAATGTCTCTGAGGGCGTGAGAACAAGAGAACAACACTCATGGGAATGTCTGCTTGTATTCATGCTTCTTGTCTCAGATGGAACCAAAGAAGGTAGAAGATGCCTTAAAGGATAGTAGTTGGGTTGAATCGATGCAGGAGGAGCTGCTTCAATTCAGAAGACAAAAGGTCTGGAATCTATGCCCTCTACCATCTGTTCAGTACCCATAGGCACTAAATGGTATTCAGGAACAAGAAAATGATAGAGGCTGATTATTAAGAACAAGGCAAGACTAGTAGTTCAAGGATACACCCAGGAGGAAGGAATTGATTATACTGATGTCTTTGCACCTGTTGCAAGACTTGAGGCAGTTAGGATCTTCCTTGCTTATGCTGCATCCAAGAACTTCACAGTCTACCAACTTGATGTCAAGTGTGCTTTTCTATATGGGTATATAGATAGGGAAATCTATGTATGCCAACCTCCAGGATTTGAAGACCCACAGCACCCCAACTATGTGTGCAAACGGATAAAGCTCTATATGGGCTGCACCAAGCACCTAGGCTGGTATGAGACCTTGTCTTAGTTTCTCCTGAAGAATGGATACACTAGAGTTACCATTGACAAGACTCTTTTCATCAGAAAGAGTGGAGAAGACATTCTGCTAGTACAAGTCTATGTTGATGACATCATATTTGATTCTTCAAACGACCAAATGTGCAAGGACTTTGAAAGTATTATGAAGCAGAAGTTGACATGAGTTCCATGGGAAAAATGGACTTTTTCCTGGGAATTCAGGTGAAACAGATGAAGGAGGGTTCTTCATAAGTCAATCTAAGTATGTCTCAGACATCTTAGAAAGATTTGAAATGAGGATTGTAAACCAGCCAAGACACCCATACCCAGAAACCATAATCTTTGCCCTGACCTTGAGGGGGGATACTGATCAACATCAGTATAGAGCAATCATTGGTTCTCTGATGTATTTTACTGCTAGTATACCAGATATCATGTTTGCCACATGTATTTGTGCAAGATATCAGCTGCTCCAAAGGTGTCTCACCTAGCTGCTGCAAAGAGGATCCTCAGATACCTCAAAGGAGCACCTAAACTAGGTCTCTGGTATCCAAGAAATAGTGATTTCAATCTCTATGGATACTCTGACAGTGACTATGGTGGCTGCAACATTGACAAGAAATCAACATCAGGAGGATGTCAATTTCTTGGTGGAAGGATTATCTCATGGCAATGCAAGAAACAATCCTGTGTCTCTACATCAACTGCTGAAGCCGAATACATTGCTGCTGCTAGCTGCTGTGCTCAACTGCTATGGATTCAAAATTAGATGTTAGACTATGGATTCAACTTTATGACTACTCCCTCCATATTGACAACAATAGTTCTATCTCCATTACTGAGAATCGAGTAAAGCACTCCAAGACAAAGCACATTGATATCAGGTATCATTTCATTAGAGATATTCATGAGAAACATCTGATCAAGCTAATCAAAGTTGACTCAAATGAACAATATGCTGATTTGTTCCAAAGGCATTTGATGAACAAAGATTTAAGTATCTCATATCAGCTATTGGATGATAAATATTGATTAACTACCTCTTTTGAAAAGATTTTTAAATGTGTAATGCCTTGTGTCAATACAATTTAGCCCTTTACAAAGATCTTTAAATATTCTAAGTGTAATTCCTTCCGAAGAGGAATTAACTTTCGGAAGATATTCTTGATATCTTCCGAAGCCAAATTCCTCAGTGGAAATTATCTTCTCGGAAGAGTTTTTGGTCTCGGAAGAAGCGATTGATTTTACATCAGATCTACTTCCGAAGCTTATAAAACTCTCCATCGGAAAGATAACTTTACCTTCGGAAGCAATGTTTTGCTTCGGAAGAAAATATCTTTAAAAGATCATTTTACCTTCGGAAGCAATGCCTTGCTTCGGAAGAGAAATTGACTTCGGAAGACAATTACCTTCGGAAATGTTTTACATTCGGAAGTAAAGGTCTTTATATGTAACGGATATCTTTTGGGCCCCACTCTGTAAAAAGTAAAGATTTTTGTCCATGATGGTCAGATTATTTAAAATTATCCTTTGCCGCCACTATCATTCTCTCGCTCGTAAACCACCATACCACCCACAGTAACCCAAACAGTTACCCTATTACCTCTACTACCACAATTCATCCTTTTTAAATAATCTTGACTTATCAATTTCATCTTCTTTTACAATTTACTCTTTTACCTAACTTTACTGCCCTAACTGTTTCCTTCACTGTCAAACCTGCAATTTCACCCAAATTTCAAGCTTACCTTTTCTTCAATGGTGCTAAACCCTCAGCACAACCAAGTCGCATTACTTGATTCGTCAAGGGATGACGACTTCACCCAAATCATCACCTTTCTTACCGAATCCACATACCTCACTGCACTTACAGTTAACCCCACCGTATACTCCAAACATATGTCCGAATTCTGGAGCAACGGTCAAACTGAAGTTGTGGATGGGGTTCGAGTCCTGAGAACCCGCATCTGTTGCCAAGAGTTGGTCATCACTGAACAGCTTATCAGGAGCATCTCGAGCTCCATGATGATGGGCTCCTACTGAATTCCCCAAAGAAGACTTGGAAGGCACCTATATCCTCATGGGATATGGAGGGGATGTAAGCAGGTCTACAGTCTACAAGTTTAACTTCTCCTACCATTGGAAGTTCCTGCTGCACATTATCCTGCACTGTGCCTCTCCAACACGGGGGATGGGATCAAATCCCTACGAACTAGGATGCCTAGTTCATGGGTTGGTGAGAGGTCTCTGATTCAACTACTCACAATTTGTGTTGACCAACCTTATCAGCAATCTGAGCAGGGATACATTCTTCATGTACCCCAGATTTATTCAACACATAATCAACTGTGAGATGGAACCAAGCAAGCTTGTCTGCGCAGCTGCTCTTACTGTTCCACAAATAAGGCCTACCATCTTCAAAATACTAAAGAAGGTTTCCATCAACTTCACTGGAAGGTACACTCCATTACCTCCAGAGATGACTGAGCGCATAGCTCCTGGTGACATCCCTGTTATCCCCACAGGTGATGAACCCACACCAGCAACCTCCACCACAATGCCAAATCTTCCTTACCCATCAAAGCTACATACCAGAGATGACCCAACGAACCCTTGTTCAATCTACTCTGATTGAACAAGCTCCTTCTGTTCACACCAAAGGGCTAGAGTGGAATCATGGGCTCCCACTCAGTCCAAGGTCACACCATCCTTCACATTCGACCTATTATGGGTTTTGAGCCTCCTCAGTCTCAACCCCTGAGCCCGAACCCCAAGCCTTAAGCCCACAGGGTGAGTCTCTACACTCCCCTGTGCAGCCTCCTAGGGACAGCCCTACCAAAGGCTCAATGCCTGTAGACATTGATCTAGGTCCTGGGTCAGTAGATTTAACTTCCCTATCATTCACTGACCTTTTACTCCACACTGATGAAGAGATTACATCTCTCCATGGCCATGAAGTTGATCTACAACACCCTCTGAAAGATCAACAGAGCCAAGAGGGATCCCTTGTCTCTAGTCCCCATCAGCAGCCAATTACTGAGGTGAGTCCCATGATATGGAGGAGGGGGACTCATGTAGGTCAGCTGCCACTAACAGAGTCTCTCTTGAGCTCTCAGGACAGTGGAATAAATAATTGGACTGAGTCTACGGCAACTTTGCCCATTGACACTCTCTAAGAGATGACTCTGAGCAAAGAAACCAGGGGTGCCAAGAAGCCACATCTGGTGGTGAGACTGAGTACTAGGTATGTTATCTCATCTCCTCGTGTTCTTCTCACGAAGATGAGGGAAGTATGCAACTAACACTTCAGTACTTGCTTTCTAAGGTCTCCAACCTGGAATCACAGGTGAGGATCTTAGAATCAAGGACTGCCACTCAGCAACTTGAGATTAACACCCTCAAGGCTAAACTAGCTGAGAAACAGATGGAGAGGTCTGTTAGGCATGTACCTATTCAGGTCTCAATGACTTCTTCTCTAGCTCATCTAGCTCTCAAGATGATGTGCTACCAAAAAGGGGGAGAAAGTTCAGAGAAAACAATTGAGGAACCACAGACCCAATCCTTACTTCCCAAATCATCACACTACCCGAGTCATCTCAATCTTTTCTAGAGATTGACTAAAAGATGCTTCAAAGATCTCTACAGACTTTTCACAAAGTTTGTATTGAGATCATCCCCTAGAACAGCCCAGCCCCGACCCACACACTCATATATTTTAGGCTGAGGAGCTTCAAAGACTACTGCACCTTCTACCACTGTGGAAGAAGTTGGTCAACCTAAGGTCCACATGGAACCTGAGATTAGCTTCGAAGGGGAAATGGGGACTGATGGCCCAGCAACTGAAACAGTTAGGACAGAACTTGTAGCAGTCTCATCTTCCGAAGCTCAAGCTGAAGCTTCCGAAGCTGACATGGAAGCCTCGAAGAACAAGAAAAGTCTTCCGACCGAAATAGAGCTGCGGAAGGCTTATTCCAGATGTCCGAGGAACTGACCATCACAGATGTTATTGCTGAAATAGCATCTGAGGTGAGCAGGGAGGACATTTCTGACATTCTCCCCAACCCAAACACCAGCTGAACCTCTCTCTCAATCACAACCCTCCATCCAAGAACCACCACAGTCAAGCACTGCCAAAGACAAAGGAAAAAGAAAGCTGACTGCGGAAGAGCTTCAGGAGGAGGAGAGAATTGAGAAACTCAAAAGAAAGGTAGGTTTCCTACTGAAAAGCTGCTAGCTGCTAGCTCTAAGGCAGCTGCAGCCAATCAGGACGAAATCAACCCAAAAGAGAGGACAGCACTCATTGACCAGCTCATCAGCTTAGGAGCTCCAATGAGGAGATACTCCTGCTACCATAGAGGAGTTGGTGCTTGGAGAGATCAACCCAGGCTAAAAAAACAAAGAAGCCAGGTTGACCTTGGAGAGGGAAGAAGAAGAAAGAAGGGAGCGCAGCCCTGAAGCTGAGTGAGGATAGATCAAATTCCTACTCTCAAGAGGCTTCAGTCTTCCTGAACTGTCTTCACATGATGATGACATGATCCTGCTGCTCCACAACAAAGAGCAGGATCAAATGGAGAAGGAAAGGAAAAGGCTGCTAGGGAGAAGTTGAGGGAGAAGAAGAGGAAGGAAAAGAGAAGGGGTCACTGCCGCCAAGAAGTCAAATGACAAAGCCTGGATGAAAGACTATCTCCGGGCTCATGGCTTCTCTGGTAGGCAGGTGGGAACTATGTCCGAAAGGACACTCCAGCGGATAGTCAGTGAAATTAAAGCTGACATCCGTTTGGGGAAAAGGAAAGAGATGTAAATGAGGGTAAAGGGAATGGTCTTCACCCCAGCCACTCAACCACAGCCAACCACTAACCACAACCCACCACCAGAACCAACCCCATTCCCATAAAAACTGAACCCACTGATGAAACCTTCACCCCTCAACCCACAACTCTACCCAAACCTACCACATCACCTCAACCACCCAAACTACCCATCCTAAACCCAAAACACAACCCAAAACCACTGAACCTAAGCCTACCCAACAAAACCAAGACCATCTCCTCAGCCTCCTCAACATCTCTCCTTTGAGGAAATAAAGGAGTTCAAGACAAGGCTCATCAACTGCACCACTTTGAGCAGCATCTCCTGTGAGGGAGACCTTATCACATCACCTATGTTGATAACTCTTCAAGCTCCCTCACCCTAGGCCAATTTCTTGAGTTGCCTAGAGACACTTTGGGCCAGGCTGCAAGACTTCTTGGTCTCAACTCCGATACCCTCAATGCTGAGGAGAAGAGACTAAGGAGGAGACTGGTGACTCTACTGGATACAAGGAAAGAGGACAGGATTTCTAGTCAATCTCCTGGACCTAGGATGCTATAATCCAGTGGAGGTTCGATGAACCTTCTCACAACTTTGTTGTGGAAAGGGAGAATGGCGAAACCAACAGGCTCAATGCCACTTCTCTCCTGCATCTCAGCAGATTTGATCTTGCTAAGCTTGCTAAGAAGCCATTCTCCAATCCCTCCAACTCTGAGACTGCTGCACACATCAGAAATCATATCAGCGGTCTCCACTTGGCTGAACAAAGTAGAAGATCCAAGATTGAAGAAGAGTTGAAGCTGAAAAGAGTGGAAGACAAGGAAAGACCAACCACCAAAGGCACAGCCTTTCTACAGATGGTGGAAGGTCCTGAATTGGAACCAATAGTTAGATGGGAATATGACTATAGTTCCCATCAACTAACTCTCTTTAGAGGGCCACAACAAAGGGTACATATAATCCAAGGAGATAGAGTGGAGGTTTTGTCTACCAAGGATCTGTACAAGATTCTCAGCACCACATCAGGAAAGAATAAAGACACTGATAAACACCTACTTTCCCTGGTGCTGAGAACTTTGAGAAGAAGAGAGAAGTGAAGTTTTGGTAGCATCAGCCTAGGGGGAGTTTGTTGGATCATGATAAGGCTGGTGCAACCAAAACCACTTCACATAGTCATTTTTGGTACTACATTCAAGGGCTTCCGAAGCTGAGCATGAGATCTTCCGAGAGTCTGAAGAACAACAGCTGAAGATATCTACTGAAGGCAAAAGCTGAAGTCAACTGCTGAAGACAACAGCTGAAGCCAACAGCTGAAGACTATCTTCCGAAGACAAAGTCTGATGAAAGAGCTGAAGACAAAGTCTGAGCTTCCGAAGACAAAATCTGATGAAAGAGCTGAAAACAAAGTCTGAGCTTCCGAAGACAAAGTCTGAACTTCCGAAGACAAAGTCTGATGAAAGAGCTGAAGACAAAGTCTGAGCTTCCGAAGACAAAGTCTGATGAAAGAGCTGAAGACAAAGTCTGAGCTTCCGAAGACAAAGTCTGAACTTCCGAAGACAAAGTCTGATGAAAGAGCTGAAGACAAAGTCTGCTTCCGAATACAAAGAAGACTCCAAGCCTCGGAAGAAGCAGTCTTCCGAAGTATAAGTGCCTTCGGAAGAAGTTATTCTTCCGAAGTACTTTATCCTTCGGAAGACATTGCTATGTCCAGCAGATAAAAGTATGGTCCCTGACAGTCCGCTGCAGACCTCTGATACAGCATGGCATCTTCCTAAAGAGCCATGTTGTTGACCATACTTTATTCTACTGTTCACCTTTTTATGATAGTACATGTTACCAACTTTAGTTGGTGACAAAAGGTAAGTCAGGGACATGTCCTGACAACCAACTCTCAGGCAAAATGTCTGAAAGGCCTCACCTAGAGTCTTGTAGTATAGATGTAAGGTTAGAGGTGTCCAGCTAGTATCAAAGTATACCCGGCTGTAGGTAGTATTATATATATCTTCTCCCTGTAACTCTTTAGATAAGCGATTTGAGTCCAAGAGTCTTGTAATCCTTTGAGTTGAGAGGCAATATATAAAATTACCTTGAAAATTTACTTCCTGTGTTATTTTCTTACTGCTTATTACTTGTTATATTGTGATCAACTCTTCATAGACTACTTGCTGAGTGTTGTTCACAGTGAGTTGAGAGAAAAACCACCCAGAATCCGATCCTGCACAATATAAGAGCTCAAAGGAAGAGAAAATCACATGGCATTTCAAGTTTTCAAAAGACACCGGGCTGGAAACAAATCCAGCCCCAAATGTTTACATGTTTCAACATAATTTAAATAGTCATTGTATCAAATTGTTAAAGTCATAAATTGGTCACACACAAACAATGCCATGGTCTCGGGATTGAGTCTAAGTCGTCCATAAGCTAAGAGTCTTCACGGGTTACCTAAAACATGCTCAAAAGAAAAGAGTGTCAACTAAAAAGTTGGTGAATTCAAGTGCTTAAAGTTTCAAAACAATAAAAGGAACTCTTAAAGTCCACAGTAAAGGTTTTAAAAACAAGTGTGAAAGTTTATGAAAATCTCATTTGATTTTAAAAACATCATTTTTAGTATCAGTCATCGTGGGGTATCACAATCAACCCTGCACTTGGTCCCCGGTTGGCCTCTTCTAAACTTGTGTTTAACCGGATATTCCCGTAGGAAAGAACCAAGCCTCAGAACAGTGAACCATTCCTGCTAGGATGGTTCACCATAGTATCTTATTCAAAACCTATTACATGCCACAAACGACCCCTCAGGATCTCAGTGGGGTACCTCCCTGTAGTGGGAGCCACTGTGTGTGGGGATTCCCCAAATAGATCTATTCACATAAAGCAAGCGGTTCACAAAAGAATTAATGATCATGAAAAAGTATCAGCAGGTATCCAAAAAGTCCCACATACAAGCATCAAATAAACCACAATATGAAAGTTTCAGTTTAAAAGAGCATGCATCATCCCCAAAACCAAAGTAAAAAGGGGAACACGAGAACTCACCTTAGATATCAAGCAAAAAGAAATTCTTCGCGTGCCGGGAATATCTCAAGTATAGAACCCTAAAATGAATATATTAAGTCATTATCTACTGCCCTAAGCCTATTTAAGGAGCAACAATAGTGCCTAAGACTTAATGGACGGTTTTGGTATTGATTCGATTAGGGTTTGTATCAAAGTTTTCTTTTATGGAAAGTTAAGGTTTCTCATACAATTAATGGTTTTTACTTTACTAAGTCCAGAATATATGATAATTATGCTAATAAAGTGACTAAAGTGCTCATTGGAATCGATTAGGAAGTTTAACCAAATTTTACAGTTTAGCCGCTACAGTTTCAGAATTGACAGTTTCTACCCTTAAGTTTGGTTTCTTGTATTAGATGGCCTTTATAACCAAAAATCAGTTTCAAGAACTTAATATAACTTCATTTTAAGAATATATACTCAAATTTTTCAGTTTATAGGTTCGGTTTGTAATTTACGCGTTTACCGTTGCCGGTTACGGTAAAACCGAACGGTTTTAAAATGGTTATCTATGAGTTTTCACCTTTTTGAGTCTAAGACCAGTAGATACTTTTTAAAATCATTTTTATGAGTTTCAAACCTTTTATATTACAAAAATTTGTCTCTAAAAGTGGAAAGGTTCGTTTTTACGTTTAAACCGTTAAAACGCGTTTTTAGTCAGGTTTGACCATTTTAAAAGCTTGTTTGACCAACCATTTTACTTTTGAGTTATTTTATCTTTTAACCTACTGGAAAGTCATGATTTTTATAAGTTGTAACATTTAACCCATTTATCATAGATTTTTCCTTAAAAACGCCTCTCGTTTACACCCGGTTTCACTTAAAATCCATTTAAATCATCTTTTGACCACTAAAAATTCCCATTAGCTCCAGAACACTTTATTAATCCTTAATGAACCTGGAATTTTCTTTAAAAAGTTCATAGTCCATGTTTTCCTATTTTTAAGTCATTTTAACACGTTTTCGGGTCCCGAAAGTGACCAAAATGGGCCTAAATACATTATGTCTTTTGTTCTAGAGGTCAAACCATGTTATTACACTTAATATGAACCAAAACTTACTGAAATTAACAGTCCCAATACGTTGCCTAGTTGTTCTACACATCCATAGCCTTCAAATTCATAGAAAGTGCCATAACCGACCATTACACTTGTGTAAATTATTGTAACTCAAGTTTATTCATTACCAAACTTCATCTAACTTAAAAATAAGGTTGTTGGGGTGTCTAAAACTCATTTTTGAGCAGGTTATAACCCTTGTCTAAGAGGGTTTTTCAAGAAATGTCTAAAAGAGGTTGTTACTAGTAGAAAGAGGGATTGTTCAAGGTGTAATGCATGTTTTTACCACATGTAGGTGGTATTTAGTATTTGAGACTTTAAGAACATGTTTTTAGTAGTCTTAAAACCCATTAATATGCAAGTTAGACGTTTTATTTTGATGGGTTGCAAGATACACAAGTAAATGGTGCCAAAAACACTAAAAAGAGGGTTTTCAAGGGGTAAATCGGGTTCTACCCCTTAGAATGAGCATTATATCATGTGGTATACCTTCAAGAACGTGGAAAATCCTCAAGAACAAAGTTAGGGTGAGATGTTTCTGCTACAACAAGAAAAGATAGGTTTTTAGGTGAAAAATGAAGTTAAACATGAGAAATGACCAAAACCAGACATAGTGAGCTTACACTTGATGTATCTCACGGTTTAGAGGGTGTAGAGTGTCGTGGATGGTTGAAATATTCTTGGATGACGCTGGAGAAGCTCGAAAAAAGCTGGAACCTCAAGCTTTACATGTTCCAAGCTTCAAAACATCACCAAAAGGTCCCTTTCTTGCAATTTGCTGCTGGCCGATGTTGTTATTGTGGTTGCTCACGGTTTGGAGCTGAAAATGGAGAGGGAATGGAGAGAATTTTGAGAGGGAGAGGTGTGTGTTCAGCTGAGATTTCGAGAGTGAGAGGAGAGAGTTTGAAAGTATGCAAATGAATTGCATGCATTGTGAATGGGGAGTTATGTTGGTGTAGTGTGTGGAAGGAAGCAAAGGTGTCCATTGGAGGACAAGGGGCGGCCGAAATCGCCTTGTCTTCTAGTGCCCCTTTCAAATTTTAATTCTAATTAATTAAATTATAGAGTAGATTTTATAAAAGGGTAGTATTTTTGGTGGTATAAGTTGTTAATTAATTGGTTTAGTCTTGCACAAGGAACATTGCTAGGTCCGAATTTCTAATGCACACACACACTTAATTGATTCATTTGATATTCTTAATTCTAGCTAGGGTGACTAATTAATATTCCCGGGCACAAATTTTCTAAAAAGGCAAGACTTAAAATGACTAAATTCACATAAATCACATAGAATCATGAAAATGGATCAAATAAAAATTAGTGATTCTAATATTCTTGATATAATTGAATTGTTTCCATTATTAGTACTCATAAGACGGGATATGATGCAAATAAATTAGGGTTTAGAATAGTGACCTTGGGACCGGTTGTCACAGTTAGATACAAACGTCGTTTGAAGCGGTGCTCCTGATGTAGAAGGGGTTGGAACTGAGTTGTAGAGTGTAGGATTCTGAGCATAGGATCCTTTCTTTGACTTGTATTTCTGACGCAGCTCTTCCTCCCTCAACTTCAGAATGAATCATTTATGTCTAAAGTGAGAATGTCGTTTTGCCTTAAATTAGACACAAATGGATCCCATTTGTCTGGCAGACCATCAGCAAAGCTAGAGACTTTATCTTCCATGGATGTGGTCAAGCCATAAGTGTGCAACTCACTCATCAGATGATAGAATCTGTCGATGATATCATCTAAGCTCTCCTTTCCGATTGGTGAGAAATTATCAAATTCCTTTTTCAGAGCTTTTGCCTTTAGTGCTTTCGGAGTTACATTGCCTTCGTATCTCTTTTCCAAGGCTTCCCATAACTTCTTAGACTGCTTGTTCTCAGAAAACTGATAAAATATATCTTTAGGTATTGACTGAGTCAACAAGACATATGCTTTCTTTTCAACATTATGCATAGTCTTCTAGGATTCACTCATTCCTCCCAAAGTAAGCTTTACCCCATTAGCACTGACTGGTACCATGTAACCAGTCTCAATAGACGTCCACAGATTTGCGTCAACTCCATTAAGGTAGATTTCAAACCGCTGTTTCCATTATGGGTATTCATATAACGTTAACAGCTTTGGCGGTTTGTTGTGGTTCCCGATCTCACTTTCCAGAAGTAGAAGATTCTGGTTGCGTGAATCCTTTCCAGCAGTAAACGCAGAAAACTGATCTTCCATTTCTTTAAACTTGGTGAACTAAGAACAGGACATATTGACTTATGCGATTGGACAAGCCGATTGGTTCAACCATTTGATTGAAGGATGCAAATGGCTTCAATCGTGCGATTGGGATTCAGTCGTGCGAATGAACAGGACGAATGAGGTCAACCGTATGGAATACTTCAACCGTGCGAATGAACTATGCGAATGAGTCCAGTCGTGCGATTGAACTATATGAATGGGATTCAGTCGTGTGATTGGGCCAATCGTGCGATTGAAGCTGCTGCTGCGGGAAAAATCGAATTTTTGAATACTTGACTCAAAATTACGAATTTTCACGAACCCTAATCTACCGTATGGGAAAAAGTCAAAACTTTTGACACATATACTCAACAAAAACAAGTTTTGAAGCGAAAAAGTGTATCTTTTGAATGAAAACTTTAGTTTTGACACCAAAACCAATTGAATCCACTCAAAATCACGAGCCTAAGCTCTGATACCACTTGTTGGGACTGTGTGCGTACGGAGTACTAACGGATTCTGCGTGAAACCAGATCAAATAGCACGGAATTCTGTTTGATTGGCGATCCAATCAGTGAGAACGAATAACCCGATCGATCTGACGATGAAATAGACGTTAAGAACGGATTAGAATCTATCAGGAACGAACTATGAACTTGGATTTGCGACTTGGAACACTTTGGACGGCTAGGGTACGAAGTATTATGAAGTAATTCGAAGTGTTTTGTTTTTCCACGAATTATATGGTATTTATAGGTTATCAGTGTTCATTCGTGCGACTGAACCATTAGCATGGTTCAGTCGTGCGACTGAAGCATGCGATTGACTCATACGCACGACTGAAGGTTCAGTCGTGCGATTGAACCAATCTTATGTCTCAATCATATGACTGATCCAGTCACCTAGGTCAGTCTTGTGACTGGTCCATAAGCATGGTTCATTCATGTGTATGGGCCATAAGTATGGTTCATTAGCATGAATATCCACATGACTAAGTTAAACATATTTCTAAATTCTTATTGACTTAGAACTATGTAAAACCAACATCAAACCTATATAGTTAGTTCATATATGTGAATCACAATCAATATAAATATATCATGACAAAATCAATCACATATAAACATCACAATGCATTTTATATATCATTCAATCATTTTATTACATTGGATTACATAAGTGTAAGACATGAAGACTTTTACATTTCAGAACATAAACTAGGTACATGAATATGTAGTAACATAAGATACAAGGACCAGAAATACTTATACTACAACCTACAGCCGGCCATACTTTGAAGGCGAGCTGGATACATGATCTAGACAATAAAATCAATGTAGAGTCAAAAGGCAGATTGCCTTTTGACTAGTGACTATGACATGCCATAGCTCACGTCCTAATATATTACAAAAAGGATAAAGTACATAAAGCGGAAAGTTACAGACTCAAGACCTCAATGTACAGTTTCTAAAAGCATGGACATTTCACAAACTTATGTAAAGTTGGTGTCTTGTCAGAGTTGTAGCAGAAAGGGGTCCAGCTTTATGTAAAAGGTACATCAGATAAAGCATGTGATCAAAAAGTATTAGGAAGAAATTTGTCTTTAATAGTTGGCTTAGGAAGACTTTGTCTTTGAAGTTTCGGAAGACGTCATTTTTGGCTTCAGAAGATATTGGTCTTGGCTTCGGAAGATTTCACACTTAGAGTAATTTCTAAGGTATTGTGTGAAACTTCCGAAGCATTCTACTTCAGTACACTTGTGCATGCATGCAGGAGAGACTTTAGGTGTTTGGGTTGCATCGGCCTTACAAATAAACCTTACACTATCGCTTTATCGTCAATACTTTCATTTATTTGATATCTATGTCTCTTTATTATCCGTCATTTCCCAGTCATTATCAGTGTCTATGATGAACACAGGACTTTACCGACATGTCAATCCAAACCTTACTATCGTACCCATCCAGGCCATTGTGTCATGCCAATCCAGGCCATACTTTGCTTTACTAACATGCCAATCCAGACCTTACTAGCATGAGGGCATAACAAATGCAACCCTCCTCCACCCTTTGCTTGTCTGTCTTTACTTTATAAAGGTACACGTTATGGGCCTAATAACATTTTTTTTATGTTTCACTTTCATCTTTAGGTTATACATAATATAACATAGCATATTACAAGACATATCATCATTACCAAGGTCATATCACAATAAGAAAAACACGATATAAGTTCATTAGAAAACCTCATTTTCCCGTATAAGATAGTGTATAAAACTTTGCTTTAAAAGAACTGGTCATTTAGTATACATATCACCCCAAAACGTTAAGACATGTATGAAATAAGGGATTTAGAACTCACCTGATAAGTAGATTGCTATCAGTCTAAAAGGAATTAGGTCAATAAAAAAGTCGCACAATCTGCATAGAAATTACCACACGAATCTATCATTTTCTATGCAATACAGTCGGTTTCGCAGCTAGTTTCACAACTAGTTTCACTCGCAGTTTCACACGAGATCTCTGCCCAGCTTTTTTTGGAATTTACCAACGAAACTATAGTTTGTCAGGTAGTTTCTCTCGCAGTTTCACATGATGAAACTACAGTTTCGCTGGACGAGGTTTTCAGCTTGATTTTCATCAAAAATCTTCATTTTTTAACCAAATCTATATTTTTTACGTTCAAACCCTTAGTCTTTCATCCATGAAACTATATATAAGCTTTTTACACCATTTTATACGTAAAAATGTGATCTTATTGAAATCTTTCTCAAAACCCTAAACTCAAAAATCAACCCAGATCTACAGAGATGTTTAGATGGTAATTCTTACCCGAATTTCTTGCTTTTTTCTTGTTGTTTTGATGCTTAAATACCAGATCTTCAATACTTCAATCAACAAAACTCCAAATCTTCAAGTTTATTTCACTTTCCTTCACTACCTTCTCTCTCTAAGTTGTTAGATGATTTGGATGAAATGAGGAGATATTATCTTGTTGCTTAAGGAGTGGTTATGGGCCTTAAACTAATTTATCAATTAAGCCCATATAGTTACATTGGTCCATAATCCCCCTTTTCTCTTATTTTATTAAATAACGCATTTACCAAACCTATTATTATTTTAATTGCTCGTCTAGATTTTTCGGGGCGTCAAGAATATTGTAGAAAAACAGTGATATTAGTAGTTGTTCTTGATAATCGATTTGAAGGACCAAAATCATCACTTCAAATTGTTTATTTGGGAGTTGGGTTTTCAAATGATTTCAAAAACAGTCACAATTCTGGTTGGATACATTTTGCTCAATCGATTTCAAACCTGTAGCTGCTAACTTACGATTTATGTTGTTTCTTTCGCTTTTGTGGTTCGGTTGAAAGTTTTAAAGATTGCTATGTCATTTTGGTGTGTTTAACTTTGCCGTGTTGTCTATTATCACTTCCAAGTCATCGTATTTTCATGTGAGGTTTTGGTTTTCGGCATTTAGTTCTTTTTGTCCGTTGAGTTTTTACATCGTTTGTTGCAAGTATGCTAATTTAACTACGCAAAGTATAGAAAATTTAACTACGCAAAGTATAGAAGAGGTTTAGGTGTGAATGTGCAGGTGTTTAAAAGGTTTGAATACGTCAAATGCTTAGAACCTCTTCTTTTAGATTCATTAAAATGTTAGATCATCAATTCAATAGTTTATGAAGATTGCTCCAGTTGTGAGGTAAAAGAGTATACATGCTTTTATTGGTTATTAGTTATATTAATAAAAACAATAGTCGGTTGATAAAATGTGCTAATTGCATTAAAAAAAAAAGGTAAACAACTTTGACTGAATTCTTCTTTGAGATTGCCAAAAGTTTATGAGGCCTGAGGCCATAAAGAACCACCAAAGATTAGAGTATTTTGATTTAAGGTAACACCGATTTTCAAAAATCTAGAATTAAAGTAATATGATCAGATTTTGTTCATGCTTTCAATTCATACTGGTCAAATAAAAAGACTGCTGCAAATCTTTTTCTGAAGTGCTGGATGTAATATTGTCTGTTGCTGACCTGACTTGAATCATTGCACCAATTTGGTTCTCTCCTGCTAATGATGCAGGTATCAGTTGCTAAAAGTTAATACGAGCAACTTGAACAGCTTTTCTAACAACTTGAAGTGATATTCTTTTGATATAGCTGCCAGCGAATCACTATCAACTAATTCAAAAGCTTTTTTAGCAAGAGGAAAGTTAATGTCTCTGGTACCTTATATGAAATAATGTCTAACAGGTATGTTTTACTAATTTGTTTGATATTTAATTGGAATAATGTCTAATCGTGGTAAACAAGATTATTTATTTGATCTGGTTTATTGACTTGCTTTCAATTTTATTTATCTTGGGAGTTTAATTAATTAAACTCTTTCTATTGTGACTTTTAATCTCTTAAATTAGATAAACTTCGGTTAATAATAGGATTTTTTTAATCAGCTTCAATGGTTCATTTGTAGTTTAAGATTGGATTCGAGCAAAATTGTTTGTTTATCTATATCTTGATGGGGCAATCTGGATATGGTAATTGCCTGACGCAATGCGCAGGTAGATACTTAGTTCTATATTAAAATCGAGTGGCAAGAATTATTACTAATAAAATTATCATCTTTAATTATTCAAAATGAAACAGAACTCCTAACAGCAAGGAAGCAACAAATAAAGTGGCATTCTTATTGGAACCCACCCCACCTCGTGTAACAAATATACAAACACGATTCACTAGACACAAACTGTTCGTTATTGCCATCAACTCTGCTACATATCTCACTGCAACTGGAAAATGGTAAAGAGAAATAAGCAAGTACTTGTGATTCGCCTCCACTTTAATCGAGCTTGACATTAGAATACAGAAGGGTATCCCTTGTGAGAGGCATATACATGAGGAACCATATCTGTGAAAGTAACGAAAATAAATTTATCAACTGTTTATGGGTCGAGTCATTGGCACATGTTATGGTTTATGCACAGGAGCTTACCCCCATGAGAGTGGCAATAATAAGAATGATGCCGGTGATCCATGCAAGGGTTCGTCTGACAAGAAGCACTTCTGCAATCAAAGCATGTGCTGCATCATGGGAACCTTCCTCCTCCTCCTCTAACCACCTAGGAGATGCTCTTGTTGTCAACTTTATATTTAGCATAGCATCTGAACTACTGAAAACAACAATCCCAGCAATTTCACCTGTTGAATGACACAAGAGCAGTCTTTTTATAATGATGTTGATTCAGGAAAAGAAAATAGAAACAAAGAAGATAATGGGTGAACCTTTGTATGTTGATTGCAAAGAGTCATATATCTTGGATACCGATGTCACCAACAGTTCAGCACCCTTCTTAACAATATCGTCTGTTCCATACTGCTCTTGGAAAACCTACAACATATCATATTTACAATTCAAAAACAGATAAGAAAATGATTATTTATAACGTTAAAACCATCATATCTTCCATTCCTGACCATGAACACACATGATGAAAAAGTCAATCGTGGTGGTGATCAACAACAAAAACAGAAAAGAAGATATTATTTATAACCTTGAAACCATCAAATCTTCCACTGATCAATTCTGCTGGAGAGGGAACACTTCCATATAAATTTTCATGCACTTGTATTGTCCTCTGGACATTGTGGATAAGAGAGATAATGCTTGTTACAAATTTTCTGTCCGCATTCTGCAATCATAAACGAACTAGTATATAGCCATAATGATACAAGAAATCGTTAAACACATACCTAAGAACAGATAAAGACAATGAAAATAACAACCTTTGACATGTGTAGCTTTAACTGAGCATCATTTGCCAAAGGGACAGTCAATTCTCCACTCAATGATTCCAGTTCAGTATTAACATATGATCCACCAAACCAAGAAGCCTAGATCGAGAATCAACAGGTATGATTAGACATGAAGATAAAACACAGTTGGACTAAAGCATAATCTAAGTTAAAACTAACAAAATTGGCAAGATCTGTGTCGGTGCATTCCATGTCCACAGGCAAGGGTTCATTTAAAGAGACTAGAGATAAGTCATCCTCTTCTGCAAGTATACATACAAGAAAACTTTCATTTATATAAACAACCTTCTTTTTATTCAGATAACCAGGAAGTGTATGTGATACCAGGCAGTTGAATGTCAGCATCTCCAATAGCAATTTCACTTTTAAGGGCCTTGCTGAAACCATCACTATCTGAACCAAGCTCAGGCTGCTTATCTGCATGTAAATGTAAAATTTATTAAATTGATGAATCTTCTTTGGAAGTAAGTTATGATATCATAGACATGAATTTAGGTACCTCCAAATCCACTGATCTCTAGCAAGAAAACAGTATGAGGCCTATTGAAGGGTTAGCGATAAGCACCTCATTCAACTACAAGACGAATAAGAAACTATATCACATTAAATAGAAGTGACCGCCAACAAACAAGAAATTTGAAGATTTCAGAGTAATAATATTGCCTTTTCTGAGCTGGCAGAGGACAATGTAGAGGGAGGTGCAAAACCGAGCAATACTGAAACAGCAGCACCTACTTCTGTAACTGAGATTGATTTGGACTGAAGAAACAAAAAATAAAACTGGCTGTCATGACGAACCCTTTAATTTTTTTTCTTACAAAATGAATACTGGGGCGGTAGAATTTTGATATTCACATTTGAATTAAACATGACTACTATCCACCTAACTCACTTCAACAGGACATACAATCATATGTTATCTATTACTGCAATAGAGACATTTACGAAATAGGACATATAACTTGATTGCAAACATCTTCACTTCTCCGCCGATGAACAGGTTTCTAGAATGTTCATATCAATATTAGTATAAAACAACAAAAAGTTGTCACCTTTTAAAGACTTGAAATAACAACAAAACAACCATCTGAACTTGTGCCATAATTCCTTTATCATATGTATTGAAATGCATTATAGAAGTGTATGCATGGCCAAGAGACTCTGAATTTCAACTATGCAAATAAGATTTTCTATCTTATTGCACAGAATCCCATTGAATTACAAAAATAAAACAAATACATCTATATATAACATAAATTATAACATAAATTTACATGTGAGGACTTCAATCACAAAGATAAAATTATCACAAACAACTTTCGACCAAGAGACAATAACTTTTGACAAGAGTTGAACAAAACACAATCATAACAAACAAACAAACAAATAAACAAACCCAGTATATCCCACTCAAGAGCAGGGTCTGGGGAGGGTAGGTGTAGGCGAGTCTTTCCTCTATCTTGTTAGGTAGAGAGACCGCTTCCAAGAGACCCCCGACTCGGTAGCAAAAGGCATACTGATAGCAAGACAACATACATTAAATCATACAACACATAGCATACAGTATACAGAAAAGTCATATCGCTAGCAAGACATCATACAATAAATCATACAACACATAGCCTAAAGTACACAATAAACCAAACACATAGCATACAAATATCCTAGGTGCATGCAGAATCACTGTTAAAGGGCAGATATGGGCTACTTAGACATCAGGCCCCGCAACCAGACTTCGAATACCCTTCCTGCCTATAGTTCGAACTAAAAGTCCTTAATTTTAATTCTACGCCTCCACTCAGTCCTATCCTCGATCATGTGCTCAGAGAGGTGCAAGTGTATCATATCTCGTCTAATTACCTCATCCCAAGTCAATTTAGGTCTTCCTCTACTCCTCTTACCCTCTAAGATGATGTTCTCTACTGCTCTAACTGGTGCCGCCATTGGTCTCCTCTTGACATGCCCAAACCATCTTAATCTTCCCTCTCGTATTTTATCTGCGATACAGGCCACTTCTAGCTTCTGTCGAAACACTTCGTTTCTTATCCGATCAAGTCTTGTGTGACCGCACATCCACCTCAGCATTCGCATTTCCGCTACCTCTATTTGTTTCTCGTGCGATTTCTTTATGGCCCAGCAGTCTGTTCCATATAACATAGCTGGACGTACTGCCACACGATATAGCTTTCCCTTTAGTTTTGCTGGAAACCTCTTATCACATAGGATCCCTGATGCTGCTCTCCACTTGCACCATCCTGCTTGAACACGGTGCGCTACATCGCTGTGTATCTCTCCGTCCTCCTGCAAGTACGAGCCCAGGTATTTGAACCTAGACGTTTGTGGGACCGCCATACCCTGGATACTGATTTGGGTGTCCTCTTCCGCCTCGCCACTAAAGTTACAATGCATGTATTCTGTCTTTGAGCGACTTATCCTTAGACCTTTGCGCTCTAGTGCTGCTCTCCACTGTTCTAGCCTGTCGTTAAGCACCCTTTTAGATTCCGATATTAAGACAATATCATCCGCAAAGAGCATGCACCACGGAACTGGCTGCTGTATAGACTTGGTCATCTCATCCAACACTACTGTGAAGAGAAATGGGCTCAGTGCCGATCCTTGGTGGAGTCCCACTTCCACTGTGAATGAGTCTGTGTCTCCGATCGGGGCTCGCACACACGTTTTTGCCCCCTCATACATATCCTTGATTATTTGTATATACCTCTCTGGTACCCTTCTAAGTCGTAGACTTTCCCAAATTAGTTGACGCGGAATGCTGTCATAGGCCTTTTCTAGGTCGATAAATACCATATGGAGGTCCTTTTTCTTTTCTCTGTATTTCTCCATTATCCTCCTTATGGCGTGTATTGCTTCTGTCGTAGAGCGTCCTGGCATAAATCCAAATTGGTTTGACGCTATCTGAGTTTCTCGTCTAATTCTCGTGTCAATAACTCTTTCCCATAATTTCATCGTGTGACTCAATAGCTTTATTCCCCTGTAATTTTCGTAACTTTGTACATCTCCTTTTTTCTTATATATGGGGACTATAACACCGGTTCTCCACTGGTCCGGCATCTTTCCTGTCGTAAAGATAGTGTTGAATAAATCTGTTAGCCATTTGAGCCCCTCATCTCCCAGGCATTTCCACACTTCAATCGGTATGTTGTCTGGCCCCACCGCTTTAGCCCTTCCCATTTTCTTCATAGCTCTCGTAACTTCGTCTACTGTGATGCTTCTACAATAGCAATTGTTTTGTTGTGTTGTTTGGGTTGTATTATCTATCCAGCTTGTTGATTTGGGTTGTTTATGTTGTAAAGGTTATCGAAGTAAGTTTTCCATCTCCCCTTGATGTCCTTGTCGTTCACCAAAACTTTTCCATCCGCAGCCTTTATAAACTTCAAAATTCTCAGGTCTTGTCTTCTGCTGTCTCTTGCCTTGGCTAACTTAAACATGTGATGCTCTCCTTCTTTCGTCTCTAGTCGTTTATACATCATCTCATACGCCGCGTTCTTTGCCTCTGACACCGATTTCTTCGCCTCTCTCTTAGCCTCCTTGTATTTATCTTTTAGCTCTGGGCGTTCTTCCTCATTGTTACAGCGTATAAACTCTCTGAAACTTTGTTGTTTAATTCGTATCTTCTCCTGTACATTTTCGTTCCACCACCAAGATTCCTTATGGTCGCCTGTCCTCTTTGTTGTCACTCCAAGCGTTTCTTTAGCTGCTTGGATGATCGTATTTGCCATGGCCTCCCACTTTTGGTTTGCGTCTTCCTGTGGTCCAGGATGGTTCATTGGTATGACCTTATCTCTAAAAATGGTAATGTTTTCGTCCTTGAGCTGGCTCCATTTGATTGTATGTCTAATTCTCTTGTTTTGTTGGACAATTGGTCTCTTCACGCGTACATCCGCCACTAACATATGATGTTGTGTCACAACTGTCTCTCCTGGGATTGTCTTACAGTCCTTCCACGAGCTACGATCTTCTCTCCTCGTCAACAAATAGTCTATCTGCGTGTGTCTCCCGCCGCTGCTAAACGTGATTAGATGCGATTCTCTTTTCTTAAAAAACGAATTTATGATTCCTAAGTCATGCGCTACTGCAAAGTCAAGAAGCTCCTTACCGCCTTCATTCCTAAGGCCATACCCGAAGCCTCCATGCACCAACTGGAAGTGGTCATTATCCTTACCGATATGCCCATTAAAATCTCCTCCTATGCATATTTTTTCGTCTCTAGGTATGTCACCCATAACGTGATCTAAACTCTCCCAGAACTTTTTTCTTTCTGTTTCTCCTAGTCCAACATGTGGAGCATACGCACTAACTACTGCCACTACTTCATCCCCTATTACTATTCTTAACAGCATAATTCTATCATCGTATCTTCTTACCTCCACTACATTATCTTGGAGTTCCTTAGCAACTAGAAACCCTACTCCATTTTTCGTTCCGTCAGACCCTGAATACCATAGTTTATAACTATTGCACTCTGTTGCTCTCTCACCCCGCCATCTAGTCTCCTGGAGACACGCTATCTGGACCCTACGTTTCCTTAGCACATCAATTAACTCTAGTAACTTACTAGTTAGGGTTCCTACATTCCACGATGCCACTCTTAATCTAAAATCCTTTTTCCTTGTATTCGCACCTCTCGTCACCGAACATGATCTCGGGACAGCATAATGACACCTGCTGTCTATATTACCTGACAGAGTCCACTAGAACAACCCCTAAAAAAGGAATTATAGCAGAAGTAAAACACGATCAAAAGCAATCCGTCACACGCGTTCAACAGTACACGAAAGACCAGAACTTAATCAAAAAAATAGCAACAATGATCACCACTTCAGACAATGACACACTATCCTGAGTATAGATTCAAATAAGCCAATGAAACCTATGTAGAGAACAGTTCTAAGATTGACCAGAAATGAGGACAACAGCCCACGAATGCTCAACACACCAACTCGACCAACAATATACAACTTACTCAGCAATTAATATCAAAACACTAACAATTATACAACTAATCAGCAAGTTATAACCACTAATCAATTAGACAAGATTTATATCACACAAGTGATGCACCAGAAAAACAGGTCAAACAAGTGATGCACCAGTAAACCAGTAAACCTATAAGGCCAGGTCACACAGTAAACCAGTAAACCAGTATCCCACGAACCAGTAAAGAGCAACAAAAAACAGATCACACAAACCAGTAAACCAGTAAACCAGTAAACCAGTAAATCAGTAAACCTATAAAGAGCAAACCAGTAAACCTATAAGAGCAGCAGTAATCACACAAACCAGTAAACCTATCAAGAAGAGTCAAGGATTAAAATCACACAAACCAGTAAAGAGCAACAGAAAACAGATCAGACAAGTGATGCACCAGTAAACCAGTAAACCAGTAAAGAGCACCCGAAAGCAACACAGTTATCTCAACAGCTGCTGGTACTCCTAACCCAGCCAATATCAGCCTAAACTAGAAACTAAAAGAGAGAGAGAAGGAACAATCTCACCAGATGTACGGTTCTTCAGAATGTGCCCTAGATTTAGCAACCTTCACTTAGGGTTGCGAATCCAAGGCAGAAGAGGACTACCAGCAGTAAGATCTAGGGTTGTTGCCCTAGATTCGCGAAGGAGATGTCGAGAGCAGCAAAGTTGTTGTCGATCGAGAGTTGTTGCAAATCCAAGGCCGAAAGTTGCGAATCCAAGTCGTCTGTTTACTACCAGCAGAGTTTGTTTACTAATCGTGACAGCTGCAATCGTAGGAGATGTCACAACAACAACAAATCTGAAATCCTAATTTCCGAACAACACTCTAGATCCGATCTGCAGTCGTAATCTTCTCCGTGAAGTCGACGATCTCCTACTTCAACTATGGTGGCTGAGGTGGTTGGGCGGGTGGCTGTCGGTTTGTGGTGGCTGCGGGGGGTGGGTGGCTAGCGGGCGGTGGGAGGCGGTGAAGGGGATGGTGCGTAGCAGGTGGGGGGGGGGGGGGGGTGGGGGGTGGTGTTCGGTGACAGCTAGGGCTCCGGAGGGTTGCTGCACCGCGAGTTGCAGGTGGCCGGTGATGGTGGTGACGGTTAGGGCTCCGGCGAGTTACCGGTGGTCCGCCTGCTAGGGCTCCGGCGAGTTTCCGATGGCCGGCGGTGGCGGTGACCGGTGATGGTGATGGTTAACGGTACAATAGAGAGAGAAAGCTTTGAGAGAGAGAGAAAGCTTAAACGACAAAATGCAAATTCCATATGAACAAAACACAATCATGTCTGCACTTTTACACAAGCAGCTAGTAGGTCATGAAGTCAGTTCAAGATACAAACCAAATCAATGAATCCAGAAACATGGGTAGTAGCTTGCCTCTTCTCTCCGTTTACATACATACGCACCAGTAATTGCATAATGCAAAGATGTGACCAAAAGTAACAGAAATATACAATAACTTCATATAAATCATTAATAGAGATTCTAGAAACTATCTAAATCCAAACTTTATGGGAATGATGCCATAAAAAAAGGGGTTAGAAATGTCCACGCACGAAATCAACTACATATATGTCAATAGATTCAGGTCGAAAACTACGTATGTGGTATGTTGGAGAAAATCAAAGGCAATCGCAGCAATTATTGGCAATTTTAACTATAACAAACATCAAATTCAAAGTAAAACTCGGAAACGAAATAACCTCAGATGAGGGAGATTGAAAGTAGTTGTGAGTTGAGCTATCAAGGAAATAAACAGAAGCAGTTCCATCGACCTACATCCAAATCAAAGAGATATAATTGAGCGATGGAAATCGAATTTCAAATAAAGCATAACGAGATCAGCGATCATGTAGTTACAAACCGTGTATTGTAAGCACAGAATCGATGAAACGATTAGCAAAATCACAGAAGAAATTGGGGGTCTTCTAGAATCCATCGAGACAGAAATATCGTCTCTGATCCACGATTTAGAACAAGGGGGTGATGTTGCTAATAATATAATATTATTATTAATTCGTGATCCTGATTCAGGAAGTGAGGTCGGGAAGAAAACTTCGTCCACCGACGTCGTATTAACTATGCCTCCATTAGTTGATTAGTGTTCTCTTACTGGGGGGGCCTTTTGTGTTGAATTTCTGGGCCTATACAAAATGGATCTGCTACATACAACTGAGAAGTTGCAAGCCTAACTCTAGTGTACAAATTAGCCAGATGGTTTTTTCTTGTAGCGGTAGGGTGGGTTCCTAGTTAATAAATTGTTTCACTATAAATAGCATCCTGAAGTCATCTATTGAGAGAGGAGAGTTGGTTGAACGGGTTGTTTGGTTGAGTTTGTATGTAGGACTTCAAACGAATTGAACGTTCATTCGTTTAGTAAATGAACGAACACGAACAAGCCGTGTTCGTTCATTTATATTCGTGAACGTTTGATATTGTGTTCGTTTATTTTCGTTAGTGTCTGTTCGTGAACGTTCGATAATGTGTTCGTTTATTTTCATTTATTTTCTTAATTTGTTCGACTATGTTCTTAATTTTTGTGTTAGTTATTTTTATGACAATTATATCAAGTGTTTTTGGATATTCATGTTGTGTTTTTTTTTTGGTAAATTTTGTGATTAAAATGCTGACTTTATTCTAAAATAAATATGTGATCATTTGTATTTGTTTGTGATCATTTGTATTCGTTTGTGTTCATAAAATTCTTTGTGTTCGTCATGGTCATGAACATTTGTCTATTTTTGTTTTATTTTGTTTGCGTTCATTTGCGTGCGTTAAGTGTCCGTGAACAAGTCATGAATATGTTCATTTCCTTAATGAATGAACACAAACAAGGAACTCGTTCGTTAAGTGTTCGGTTCATTTGCAGCCCTATTTGTATGAGCTGTAAACGAATTATGTATTGAACCCTTGCTAGTGAATAAGAAAAACTTGTTATTTACATAGTTGTTGAGATATTTGTTATGCTTTGATTGTTACAACACCGGTTACACACACACGCGAGACATGAAAACATTGATTTCGCACTCGTGTTAGTAAGTTTGATTCAGACTTGAAGATCTAATATAATACCCATATAAAAAAAAATAATAATAATAATAAAAGGTTCAGGGGGCATTTTTGATATTTTGAAAACTTGAATTTATAAGTTGTGCACAAATTAAAAGAAGATTAAACCACAGGGACCATTTGTGTAAAATGGAAAATTCATTCTGTTTCTCTTCCCCGTCGACCGACCGATTCCGGCCACTTCACCGGTCGGCTCCGGCGACCCCCCAAACTACCATATTATTCGGTTTCAGTTCAATTATTGATTCCCGACAACATCATGTGAAAGTTTCGAGCAATACCCCACTAGAATTTTACCCGATTTGAGTGCGATTGGACTGGTCCACGATCTCTTCACTTTCGGTCGCTTTACACCTCCATTGTCGCGCACTCAACCAACAATAATGAAATTAACTTAATATATACAATCACCTACCTAATCCTAAACGAATGCTGCTTTCAATTTCGATTAAAACACACACAAACATCCCACCCGATTCCCTCGAAGTCGTCGACCTGCACCGAGGTCGTTCACCACCCTCTGCACACTTGAAACCGAAATTAACATACGGCTTTTCATCTTTGGGTTCATTAGAAACTTCCTGTACAAGGAATTTGATTTCCATCAACAATTGCAACCTGAACCGATTACACTTCAGTCGCGACCTGTTCTTCGTGGGTTCATCATCGATTCGACTACTTCTGGTAAAATTAAACACATCCATAAACTCGATTTCACATGGGGAATCAAAGCCCCATGTTTATTTCATTGATCATTATCGTTTGGTTTGTCAATTTGGATCAAAACGAATCTAGGGTTTATACGGTTTGGAATTTGGGGATTTTGGATTTGGGATTGGTTAACAGGTAATTGAACACACCTATTAGCTCGATTTTAGATGGGGATTTAAAGCCCTATGAATTTAAGCATTAACATCATCGAATTCGTGGTCAATTGGATTGATTTCGAAACTAGGGTTTATGTTAAATTGGGGGATTTGTTTAAGACGGGTTTTAAGATTTAAAAGCTGTGTTATAACGCGGCTGAGGCCTTTGATCTACTGGTTTGTGTGTGGGACTTTGGGTTTGAGGTCACGGGTTCGAACCCGAGCCTCTGCATATTTTTTTAAAGCCCTATTTAGCCTTTAAAAATTATGTAAAAATTCCTAAAAATTATAAAAATCCTTTTATAAACTCCGTTTATTTTTAAAGTCATCAACCTTAGTTTCTGTAATTTTCTTTAGTTTTAAACCTTTATAAAACAATATAACAAAGACATTTAGTTTAATTATTTTTATGGAATCTTTTAAATAAATGGTAAAAATCAGATTAAATATAAGACATCTTTTATAAAGGTACCTAATTAATTTCCAGTAAATTTGTTGTTTAAAAACCTTAACAATTTATATTTATATTATTAACAAACGTTATAAATAGGTTATTTTGTTGAATTAAGCTCGTATTTTTACAGCCAACTTACAGAGAGCATAACTCTTGCAAAACAGATTCAAATCAGTTAAACTTTATGTCCATGACGAAGTTCGTCGAAAGAAAAATCCGTTGATATATAAAACATCGAAAAACTCCTTCGTTTAGACCTCCAAACAATCGTTTTCGTAACAGCTAGCAGTTCTGCGCAGCTGCAAAGATCCACGTTTTTCTCATATTTCGGTAATTCAAATCAGAAACTTTTCTAAATGAAAGTTGTTTAGAATTCACTAATCTAGTAAACTGGAGATTTTCAGAATTTTTAAATGTCGTTTAGTATTTTTAACGAGTGCGAAAAGACAGAGGCAGAACTGGAATTTTTCCAATTTAAAATAAGAAAATCCAAACTATAATTTGCGTTACGTTATCGTAGGTTCTCGCGGCGTTAACCGAGCCTAGACCTTGTTTCTGATCATTGTCATTCATGTATAAGGTACGGATTCTTGGTTATCTTTATCATAGTATAAATTCTGTTCCGTTACTTTGTAGTACGGATTTTTGATACGTTATTTCCGTTAATATGAATCGTTTAGCCTTATTAGTTGTATATCTTTAATATTTAATTATGTTCCGATTCGTTCGACTCATTAATGTTATTTATTGAGACCTGTAGCATGCAATATATATTTTATAAGTTTGTGCTCATTATTTCATGTTCCTATAGATGTTCTATTGATACGTTATATGTTGGTAATTGTACTACCATTTGATTTGATACTCTGTTACCCGAGCTCTCCGACATGTCATTGTGGCGTCAATGATGTGACACTTTTCGTGACGGTGTGTAATAAATAGTTCACGGCGTCTCCGTTAACACGTTAGTACTCAGGTAGTACTTTGGCCATAATATCTGGGAGGAGGATGGATCGATCCTAGTTCAGTTCAGTTCAGTTCCGGGGGATGGAATCATGTGTGTACGCCCCACACACCATCTCATTATGTGCATAGTCTAGCTAGCTATGTACTTATCAGTTCAGTTTTGGCTCTGGGTACTTCTTATATTACACGACTTATTTTGTTTGTATATACGCGTCGTGTAGATCAGTTCAGTTCAGTATTACATGTTCAGTTCAGTATCAGTATTATATGTTTAGATTCAGATTTCTGTTTTCCATATCATATGATCAGTTCAGTGTCAGATATCAGTATGTTATGCTTCTTATCATTACTATTGTTATTTCCGTCATTGAGCAATTTTTGGCTCAGCCGTATTTTCTTTTGTGGTGTTTTCTTATTTGATTGTAGGTAATCAGGGTATTCCGGGAAATCAGTGAAGAGTGGTTGAAGATCAAGATTGTATTTTTCTTTATTTGATGTAATGAATAACTTAATTAGGTTCTTTCGGATTATCTGGTTTGCTTGAAATTATCTCTTTAATATTATGGATTTGGTTTTTGATTTGATATCTGTAATAGTGACACGTCAGCCTCTCCGGATTGGGGTGTTATAGTTATGGTATCAGAGCAAAGGCTCTTTCCTGTAGAAAACTTAAACAATAATAATAAACTTGTGAGGTAATGGGTAGACATTGGGTTAGGATCTAATTTTTGTTCCCAATCAAAATTCCAGCGTTCACACGTGTATCTTCATTTCAGATGGCTCCTAAGAGACGTGTGAACAACCGTAATAACTCGAATGGCCCCTCATCTGATACTCCTCTTGAAACCCTCGTTGCTAATGCCGTAAACGCTGCTATTTCTGGAATACTCCCTAATCTGATGACTCAGACTGCTCAAACAGTCATGCAGCAGATGCAACAGACAAATTCGGAGGGAAACAACACAGGACCTCCACCCGGTGGAAATAACTCAGAGCCACCTTCTGGCGGGAACAACACAGGAGCACCTTCCGGTGATAATACAGCACCACCCCGTGATGGTATTCATGTCTGGTTGGAATGTTTTCAGAAGCAAAGGCCTAAGTCTTTCAGTACTTCCAATGATCCGGTCGAGGTGCAAAACTAGATCAGTCATATTGAGAAATTGTTTGAGGTACTTGGTGTTGAGGACGTATACAAAGTAAGGTTGGCTACATACAAGTTAGAAGATGATGCTCACAGATGGTGGATGACTGTGAAACAAGCTAGAGGAGGAAACGAATATGCAGCTACACTTCCTTGGGATAAATTCCGAGGAATGTTTTATGAGGAATACTTCACTGCTGCTGACCGCACTGAGTATCGTAGACAGTATGCTAATATTAGACAGAGGGATGACGAGCACATAACAGATTTCAAGACACGATTTACGCGGTTAGTGAGTTTTCTTGGTGCATCTGCAGGCTCACCGCATGAGCAGACAGAAAATTTTCAGTGGGCCATATGTGAAAGAGATCGAAAGTTTATATTGAATCATCGGTTTAAAGATATTAATGAAGTGGTTGATGCTGTTAAAAACTTATATAATGATAAGAAGAATGGAAAGAAGTCGTATGATGATAACCGCAAGCGGCCTAGAGAGAATGACCATGATTAGTCATCTTCTCAAATGAATAAGAATCAGTCTTCACCACCACGAGACCGTCGAAACCGTTTTGATCACAACAACAACAATAACTCCCGATCATGGAAGAATCAAAGCCAGAACCAAAAATCAACTCATAATCAGACTCAGCAGGCTCTTACTCGTACTCAACCACCAAATCAGCAACACCCCAATCAGGATCGAAATGCTATTCCTCAGTGTAACACATGGGGAAACTTCATAAGGGAGCTTGTCGTCTGGCTAGAGGATTATGTTTTAGATACAGACGTGCAGGACACATGATTAGGGATTGCCCTCAGCGCGACCCTCGTAATAACGCTGGAGGGAATCAAGCTAAACCTGCAACTGGAGGACGAGTTTTTGCACTCACTGCAAATGAAGCGGCTAACGCACCAGGTATATTCCTGACCCCTTTAGTTAGCAACGTATTACATACATATATATGTCTTATCCGATACTGATAATAAACGCCCTAGGTATGATCTCCGGTACCCTTTGCATAGGAAAGCGGGATATTTATGTCTTATTCGATACGGGCGCTACGCATTCTGTCGTATCTCTTTTGTTTGCTAAGTACTTAAAGACTGCACCGACTGCGTTAGAGCACGCTTTGGCTATTACGACTCCATTAGGGGAGTCGACTATCATCTCGCATGTCTATAGAGATTGTCCGATCAAAATCGAGTCTATTATTCGTAAAGCTGATTTGTTTCCTATGCAAATGAGTGACTTTGATGTCATACTTAATGGACTGGTTGACTCGACATCACGTTACTATTGAATGCCAGACTCGTCGTGTTTATTTGGAAATCCTCAATGCCCTGAACTCGTTTATCAAGGGACTCAGCCTCAGAAATCGTTGAAAATCATCTCTGCGTTTAAGGCTCAGAAACTCTTATCGCACGGTTGCGTGGGATTCCTGGCTTCAGTGAAAGCTACATCTTCTGAAAAACCGAACATATCTGATTATCCGATTGTATGTGATTTTCCTGACGTGTTTCCTGAGGAGTTACCCGGACTTCCACCAGATCGCGAGGTAGAATTCACTATTGATCTTGTTCCAGGTGCTGAGCCGATTTCTAAGGCACCGTATCGTATGGCACCTATGGAGCTTAAGGAGTTAAAGGAGAAGTTACAGGAGTTACTGGATTTGGGATTTATAAGACCAAGCGTCTCGCCTTGGGGCGCACCGGTCCTATTCGTGAAGAAGAAAGATGGTTCTTTGAGACTCTGCATTGACTACAGAGAACTCAACAAGATCACTATCCGTAATCGTTACCCTCTGCCTCGTATTGATGATTTATTTGATCAGCTTCAGGGTGCAAAGTGTTTCTCTAAAATCGATCTGAGGTCGGGGTACCATCAGTTAAAGATCAAGGATTCTGACGTCCCTAAATCTGCCTTCCGTACTCGGTATGGTCACTATGAGTTCCTGGTTATGCCGTTCGGGTTAACTAATGCCCCGGCCGTATTCATGGACCTAATGAACCGAGTTTTCCGCAAGTTCCTGATAAGTTTGTCATTGTATTTATTGACGACATCTTAATTTATTCTAAAAGTAAGGAGGAGCATGAGAATCATCTTCGTATCGTGCTCGAAACACTACGTGAAAAGAAGCTTTATGCTAAATTTTCAAAGTGTGAATTTTGGCTGAGCAAGGTAGCCTTTTTGGGTCATGTCATTTCTGCGGATGGTATTATGATGGACCCTGCTAAAATAGAGGTGATCACTAAGTGGCCTAGACCTACCTCAGCCACAGAAGTCCGTAGTTTCCTTGGCCTTGCTGGTTACTACCGCAGATTTGTCGAAGGTTTTTCTATTATAGCTTTACCCCTTATGCAACTGTTAAGGAAAGGGGTTAAGTATTCTTGGAATGATGAACAAGAGAAAAGTTTTGAAGAGCTCAAGAAAAGATTGGTGTTTGCTCCTGTTCTCACACTTCCATCGAGCACGGGTGGATATCAGATTTACAGCGATGCCTCTGAAAAGGGACTTGGATGTGTGCTAATGCAGCATGGTAAGGTCATTGCTTATGCTTCACGGCAGTTGAAACCTTACGAGGTTAATTATCCTACGCATGATCTTGAACTCGCTGCTGTTATTTTCGCGTTGAAAATATGGCGTCACTATCTCTACGGGGAGACTTGTGATATTTTTACTGATCACAAGAGCTTAAAATATATCTTCACACAAAAAGAACTAAACATGAGGCAGAGAAGATGGTTAGAGTTGTTAAAAGATTATGATGCCAATATTCAGTATCATCCGGGAAAGGCTAATGTGGTAGCTGATGCTCTTAGCAGGAAGAGCTCAGGAACACTAGCCTCCCTACAGCTACAGCCTCAGAACATTACCGATCTCGATAGACTGGGTATTGGCCTACATATTGGCAAGAGCAACGAATATCTCGCTACATTCCAGATTGAGTCAGACTTAATATTCCGGATTAAGAACGCACAGAAAGACGATGGTTGAACTCTGGGCAATCTTATAGAATGTGAAGATTGGTAAACAATCAGAATTCAGAGTAGATGAACATGGAGTAATCTGGTGTGGTAAACGGTTATGTGTTCCTAATGATTCTTCTCTTCGAGAATCGTTATTAGCTGAGGCATATAGTTCTCCGTTTTCTATTCATCCTGGATCTACTAAGATGTATCGGGACCTTCATCAGAACTTTTGGTGGAATGGAATGAAAGAGGATGTGGCTAAGTATGTTAGTCGTTGCCTTACTTGTCAGCAGGTCAAGATTGAGCATCAGAGAGCTAGTGGTTTGCTTCAGCCACTACCTATTCCTGTATGGAAATGGGATGATATTTCCATGGATTTTGTGACAGGGTTGCCAAGGACATTTAAGAAAAATGATGCAATATGGGTTGTAGTTGACAGATTGTCAAAGACGGCTCACTTTCTCCCTATTCAGCAAGGATTTTCGGTTAGCAAGCTATCGGAAGTGTTTACACAAGAGATTGTTAGACTTCATGGCACTCCGGTTTCTATCGTGTCTGATCGAGACCCGAGATTCACTTCTCGTTTTTGGAAGGGTTTGCAAGCTGCCTGGGGTACCAAGTTGAGGTTTAGTACGGCGTTTCATCCTCAGACTGACGGTCAGTCGGAGCGTACTATTCAGACACTTGAGGACATGCTTCGAGCTTGTGCCTTAGAGTGGACTGGGAACTGGGATGAGTACTTGTGTTTGGTCGAGTTTGCTTACAACAATAGTTGGCAAGCTAGCATTGGCATGGCACCTTTCGAATTGTTATATGGTCGTAAATGTAGGGCACCTATTTGTTGGGAAGAAGTCGGTGAGAGAATCATTGAAGGACCCGAGTTAGTTCAAATCACGAATGAGAAAGTTGCTATTGCTAGAGAAAAATTAAAGGAAGCTCAAAGTAGACAGAAAAGCTATGCAGACCGACACCGTCGATTTTTGGAGTTTAAGGTCGGTGACAAAGTATTCCTGAAGGTTTCGCCTTGCAAAGGCGTACGACGTTTTGGTCTAAAAGGGAAACTTAGTCCACGGTTTATCGGACCCTTTGAAATCCTAGAAAGAGTTGGTGAGGTTTCGTATCGTTTGGCTTTACCACCTCAACTGTCACATGTGCATAATGTCTTCCATGTATCTCTTTTAAGGGGATACAATTATCATCCGATTCACGTGGTTAACTATCCACTTCATTTGATTCGTGAAGACTTATCGTTCGAGGAGGAACCTGAGGCCATACTTGACCGACAAGAGCGCATTATGCGTAGAAAAACTATTCCTTTTGTTAAAGTATTATGGAAAAACCATTCCGAACGTGAAGCTACATGGGAGATAGAAGATGAAATCCGTTCTCAATATCCGTATTTATTTACCCCTTAGTTATTATTTATTTTATGTTTAGTAAATGAACGAACACGAACAAGCCGTGTTCGTTCATTTATATTCGTGAACGTTTGATATTGTGTTCGTTTATTTTCGTTAGTGTCTGTTCGTGAACGTTCGATAATGTGTTCGTTTATTTTCATTTATTTTCTTTAATTGTTCGACTATGTTCTTAATTTTTGTGTTAGTTATTTTTATGACAATTATGTCAAGTGTTTTTGGATATTCATGTTGTGTTTATTTATTTTTGGTAAATTTTGTGATTAAAATGCTGACTTTATTCTAAAATAAATATGTGATCATTTGTATTTGTTTGTGATCATTTGTATTCGTTTGTGTTCATAGAATTCTTTGTGTTCGTCATGTTCATGAACATTTGCCTATTTTTGCTTGCGTTCATTTGTGTGCGTTAAGTGTCCGTGAACAAGTCATGAATATGTTCATTTCCTTAATGAATGAACACAAACAAGGAACTCGTTCGTTAAGTGTTCGGTTCATTTGCAGCCCTATTTGTATGAGCTGTAAACGAATTATGTATTGAACCCTTGCTAGTGAATAAGAAAAACTTGTTATTTACATAATTGTTGAGATATTTGTTATGCTTTGTCGGTTACACACACACGCGAGACATGAAAACATTGATTTCGCACTCGTGTTAGTAAGTTTGATTCAGACTTGAAGATCTAATATAATACCCATATAAAAAAATAATAATAATAATAAAAGGTTCAGGGGGCATTTTTGATATTTTGAAAACTTGAATTTATAAGTTGTGCACAAATTAAAAGAAGATTAAACCACAGGGACCATTTGTGTAAAATGGGAAATTCATTCTGTTTCTCTTCCCCGTCGACCGACCGATTCCGGCCACTTCACCGGTCGGCTCCGGCGACCCCCCAAACTACCATATTATTCGGTTTCAGTTCAATTATTGATTCCTGACAACATCATGTGAAAGTTTCGAGCAATACCCCACTAGAATTTTACCCGATTTGAGTGCGATTGGACTGGTCCACGATCTCTTCACTTTCGGTCGCTTTACACCTCCATTGTCGCGCACTCAACCAACAATAATGAAATTAACTTAATATATACAATCACCTACCTAATCCTAAACGAATGCTGCTTTCAATTTCGATTAAAACACACACAAACATCCGACCCGATTCCCTCGAAGTCGTCGACCTGCACCGAGGTCGTTCACCACCCTCTGCACACTTGAAACCGAAATTAACATACGGCTTTTCATCTTTGGGTTCATTAGAAACTTCCTGTACAAGGAATTTGATTTCCATCAACAATTGCAACCTGAACCGATTACACTTCAGTCGCGACCTGTTCTTCGTGGGTTCATCATCGATTCGACTACTTCTGGTAAAATTAAACACATCCATAAACTCGATTTCACATGGGGAATCAAAGCCCCATGTTTATTTCATTGATCATTATCGTTTGGTTTGTCAATTTGGATCAAAACGAATCTAGGGTTTATACGGTTTGGAATTTGGGGATTTTGGATTTGGGATTGGTTAACAGGTAATTGAACACACCTATTAGCTCGATTTTAGATGGGGATTTAAAGCCCTATGAATTTAAGCATTAACATCATCGAATTCGTGGTCAATTGGATTGATTTCGAAACTATGGTTTATGTTAAATTGGGGGATTTGTTTAAGACGGGTTTTAAGATTTAAAAGCTGTGTTATAACGCGGCTGAGGCCTTTGATCTACTGGTTGTGTGTGGGACTTTGGGTTTGAGGTCACGGGTTCGAACCCGAGACTCTGCGTATTTTTTTTAAAGCCCTATTTAGCCTTTAAAAATTATGTAAAAATTCCTAAAAATTATAAAAATCCTTTTATAAACTCCGTTTATTTTTAAAGTTATCAACCTTAGTTTCTGTAATTTTCTTTAGTTTTAAACCTTTATAAAACAATATAACAAAGACATTTAGTTTAATTATTTTTATGGAATCTTTTAAATAAATGGTAAAAATCAGATTAAATATAAGACTTCTTTTATAAAGGTACCTAATTAATTTCCAGTAAATTTCTTGTTTAAAAACCTTAACAATTTATATTTATATTATTAACAAACGTTATAAATAGGTTATTTTGTTGAATTAAGCTCGTATTTTTACAGCCAACTTACAGAGAGCATAACTCTTGCAAAACAGATTCAAATCAGTTAAACTTTATGTCCATGACGAAGTTCGTCGAAAGAAAAATCCGTTGATATATAAAACATCGAAAAACTCCTTCGTTTAGACCTCCAAACAATCGTTTTCGTAACAGCTAGCAGTTCTGCGCAGCTGCAAAGATCCACGTTTTTCTCATATTTCGGTAATTCAAATCAGAAACTTTTCTAAATGAAAGTTGTTTAGAATTCACTAATCTAGTAAACTGGAGATTTTCAGAATTTTTAAATGTCGTTTAGTATTTTTAACGAGTGCGAAAAGACAGGGGCAGAACTGGAATTTTTCCAATTTAAAATAAGAAAATCCAAACTATAATTTGCGTTACGTTATCGTAGGTTCTCGCGGCGTTAACCGAGCCTAGACCTTGTTTCTGATCATTGTCATTCATGTATAAGGCACGGATTCTTGGTTATCTTTATCATAGTATAAATTCTGTTCCGTTACTTTGTAGTACGGATTTTTGATACGTTATTTCCGTTAATATGAATCGTTTAGCCTTATTAGTTGTATATCTTTAATATTTAATTATGTTCCGATTCGTTCGACTCATTAATGTTATTTATTGAGACCTGTAGCATGCAATATATATTTTATAAGTTTGTGCTCATTATTGCATGTTCCTATAGATGTTCTATTGATACGTTATATGTTGGTAATTGTACTACCATTTGATTTGATACTCTGTTACCCGAGCTCTCCGACATGTCATTGTGGCGTCAATGATGTGACACTTTTCGTGACGGTGTGTAATAAATAGTTCACGGCGTCTCCGTTAACACGTTAGTACTCAGGTAGTACTTTGGCCATAATATCTGGGAGGCGGATGGATCGATCCTAGTTCAGTTCAGTTCAGTTCCGGGGGATGGAATCATGTGTGTACGCCCCACACACCATCTCATTATGTGCATAGTCTAGCTAGCTATGTACTTATCAGTTCAGTTTTGGCTCTGGGTACTTCTTATATTACACGACTTATTTTGTTTGTATATACGCGTCGTGTAGATCAGTTCAGTTCAGTATTACATGTTCAGTTCAGTATCAGTATTATATGTTTAGATTCAGATTTCCGTTTTCCATATCATATGATCAGTTCAGTATCAGATATCAGTATGTTATGCTTCTTATCATTACTATTGTTATTTCCGTCATTGAGCAATTTTTGGCTCAGCCGTATTTTCTTCTGTGGTGTTTTCTTATTTGATTGTAGGTAATCAGGGTATTCCGGGAAATCAGTGAAGAGTGGTTGAAGATCAAGATTGTATTTTTCTTTATTTGATGTAATGAATAACTTAATTAGGTTCTTTCGAATTATCTGGTTTGCTTGAAATTATCTCTTTAATATTATGGATTTGGTTTTTGATTTGATATCTGTAATAGTGACACGTCAGCCTCTCCGGGTTGGGGTGTTACATCTAAGATAGCTACAGGGACCTATATACTAAATTTACTTGCGGTCCAACCCATTTATCACCCCATTACCCCTAGCTTACCTTGGTCATGTCACTCACTAGCCTTCCATAATCCACACTCCACACAATAATGAGAAACATCAACTGGTACTATATGTATTATGACCATCTCAAATGACCATAATGCAATATTGTTTGATAATAGTTTTGCAATGGACAATATTCCTTTAACTATAACAGGCACCATCTTTAGCATCAACCATCCATAAGCTTTTACCTTTTAGTTTGTTAATATTTATTCACTTGATCCATATATTATGGGGTTCAGAGACAAAATTTCATACCAACTTTGAAATTAAGGCTATATTTCTACTTTTTCAAGATTTGATGCCCAAACCTCCTTGGTTTTTTGGGAGGCATACTTGCTCCTACCTTACTTTACCTTTCATTTTATAACATCACCCTTAGCCCATAAGAACCCTTTCATTATTCTTTCAATGTCATCAACTAAATTAATAAGAAGAAGAAAGATGGAAGTCTAACATATATACCAAGATGAGAGAACAAATTAATTTGATTAGCTGTAGTCTTCCAACAGATGACAAAGACTTGTTCTTCTAGTCATGCACCATTTTCTTGACTTAATTAAAATATATCCTCTTAGGGAGATGAAGAAGAAATCTAAGGTATCTTACAAGTAATTTTCATTTTTTTAAAATAAAGAATAGACAAAATTATTTTTTTAGTAAGTTGTGGCATATGATCAACATAGACTGTACTTTTGCCAAGGTTAGGAATTAGGCCAAACATATTACTAAACTCCTTAAGTGATTCCTTGAAGAGATTAATAAAGTTATCAATCAACATAGGCTAAAACCAAAAGATTGTCAGCAAAACACAAGTTAGTAATGCCGAGCTAAACACATTTTAAAAATTAAGTAAATCTTTTATCCTTCTTTATCTTCATGATTTATAATCAAAGAGTACCTATATGACTAATGCGAGTAGGTAAGGTGAAATTGGATCATCTTTCCTAAGACCCTTGTTGCTTTTGAAGAATTCACAACTTTTAGTCTTTCACCATTAACATTAATGGAGTAACAGGTTGATCTGATACATGTCATAATCCAGACCATACATATAATGCAGAAATGGAAGCAATCATATGGCTCAATAAGCAATTGATAAACAAAGACGATAGATTGAACCAAAGGTTCCAAGAAAAATGTTCTTAAATTCAAATATCAATCAAAAACTAATTCTTCTAATGACCAAAACATACTTAAATACAATCCCCTTGATTCCTACGTACTAGCAAACTAAATAATTCAAAACTAAACAAGATAAAGAGATAACTAGGAAACTTAACTAAATAGAAGATTCAAATAAATAATAGATAACTCTAATGGGCCGGATGCACGTTCATTAATTAAACCTCGATGCTCCTACATCAACATACAACGGTGGAAGCCAAAATACTATATGCATTACTCCAAAACAATTATGATTTACAGTATCGTATGCTTTTTACAGATCAATTTTAAAGTCCACTTTAGCTTCTACTCTATTTTTATGGTACTGCTTCATTAGAATCCGAACATTATTTAGAATATGACTGCAAGCAATAAATGCTAATTGGTTTGGACTAACAATCAGATCTGGGACTCCTTTAATCCTATTATAGATAAGTTTGGTGATGAATTTATATATGGAATTGTAACATGCAATGGGTATGAATTAACAACAGTTATTAGATTGGTATATTTTGGGACTATGGAGATGATAGTAGAATTAAGTTATTTGAGTAGTTTTACATACTCAAAGAATTCTTTGATTGCGATGTAAACCTCATTTCTAATAACTGACCATGCTTCTTTGGAAAAATTGCCTTCCAAGGCTTCCATCAATATCAAAGATAGGGGCTTTATTACCATCAATATCAAAGATAGCATCTATAACCTCATAATTAGATATATGGGATACCATATCATCTATCTATACTATCTTAATAAGCAAATGAGAAGGACAAGGATGTCATTTCACACAAATCTCTTAAATTTAAGAGTTTTACAACCTTGGTACTGCTTCATTAGAATCCGAACATTATTTAGAATATGACTGCAAGCAATAAATGCTAATTGGTTTGGACTAACAATCAGATCTGGGACTCCTTTAATCCTATTATAGATAAGTTTGGTGATGAATTTATATATGGAATTGTAACATGCAATGGGTATGAATTAACAACAGTTATTAGATTGGTATATTTTGGGACTATGGAGATGATAGTAGAATTAAGTTATTTGAGTAGTTTTACATACTCAAAGAATTCTTTGATTGCGATGTAAACCTCATTTCTAATAACTGACCATGCTTCTTTGGAAAAATTGCCTTCCAAGGCTTCCATCAATATCAAAGATAGGGGCTTTATTACCATCAATATCAAAGATAGCATCTATAACCTCATAATTAGATATATGGGATACCATATCATCTATCTATACTATCTTAATAAGCAAATGAGAAGGACAAGGATGTCATTTCACACAAATCTCTTAAAGTTAAGAGTTTTACAACCTTTAAAGCTCTATGTACAACTTCTAAAGCAGAAAGAGATCCCATGGGGATTCAAAATTTAAACCTTACTGTTACAGATCTATGTGTACAACCCTTCGAATCACTCTCCCTCAAACTCCCCCACCACTAAACCCGTCGGCTCCGCCACCGGCATCCACTCCTCCGCCACCCCTGCTACTGCAAGCTCCGCCTCAAACACTCCCCCCACAAACCACCATCATCCCCCTCTCCTCCGCCACCTCCCCACCCGACGCCACCACCTTCTCCTCCGTCGTCGTCTTCCACCTCGACCCACCGGCCCTCCGCCGCCTCCAAGGCAAGCCCCCTCCTCCTCACCATCACCGTCGCCACCGGCGGCATGGGAAACCATCAGCATATAGCCGCCGATCGAACCATGTTCAACGTCTCACGTATCGCAAACGCCATAGCTATGCCACCAAATCCAACCAGCAGCGGGTCGTCAAAACCCCTGGTAATCTTCATCACCATTCATCTCTGATGTATTGTCGCATTTTCTTCATCTTTCAATAACTTCTAATTTGATGTCTCATTTTCCGATTTTGCGTGAAATTGGATGGATCTACTGCTTGAAACGAGTGTTAATTTGGTTTTTGTTAAATAAATAGGTGGGAAGCTTGTTTATCAGACCAATAAGAAGAGGGCTAGCGGACCTAAATGCCCCGTTACTGGCAAAAGAATCCAAGGGGTACGTTTGTTTGATTTTGTTTTAGCTAGATTAAACTTCAATTGTTTCAAATTACTCTATCTAGGTTTGTTGATTTTGATATGTGATTTTAGATCTCTCTTGATGAACTTGTTAAAATGTTATATCATACAGCTTATCATACTATTTCCAATGAGAAATTGTTCATCTTTGCATTATAATCAAGCCTAAGATACACACAAAAAGCCCTATAAAAGCTTATCATACTTTCTTTGTTAATGTTTCATTTATGGGTTTTGATTTATGAAATTAATTTCATAGGCGCGTTTTCTTGAATGTGTTTTCGATCACTGTTTCTTGATAAACAATCTACTTTTTGTTGTTTTATTGAATTGAGATATGTGAGGCTCATTAGGTAGATTACACTGACATACAAAAATAAAGCTAACAAAATCAGTTGCATCTTTTCTTGATATGGGTCTGTTCTTACTCAAACCAGTGGGATTCAAGGAACTCAGTCTGTTCTTACCAACAAGTAGATTGTTTAAAAAACAGAGCCAGCATTGTTGTTTTATTTTTTTAAATAAAGTTTATCTTGTTAGTCAATGATAGATTTAAATTTATATATACTATTTAATCACTATTTCATGTTATATGTAGGTATCGCCTTAATGAGGAAAAAGCTGAGTGGATAATATATGTAACTGATGTAGGCCAGAGAGAGCACTTTGAAATGTTCTTCACTCTAAGACACTTATACACACACAAGTACACAACATTTTTATTTAGAAAAAAAGGAGAAAACTGAATACTGATGAACCTAAAACACTTTTTTTTCAGGCTGCAAAACGTGTAGGGTGGCTACCAACTGATGAGAACATTTACCCTAAAACAAGTCATGTAGGATTTGGTCTTGAACCAGCAGGTTTTGATTTTGAATTGATTTGATTTATGGGTTACTTGTTTTACACTGGTGGTTGTATGGAAGTAATAATTTTCAAAATTTGATGTTCACTTCATGAGCAAAAATCTAGAATTTTTGTCAAAGAATGATTAATTAATAATGTTGGCTCTGTTTTTTAAATTTTTGCTGATCATTCTTTTGTTTGTCTTTATGCTGGATGAAACCACAAATTCTGAGTAGTTATTGATTATAATTGTTTATACACACCTTAGGTCCATATTACCACTAATTAGTTGGCTTGTTATTTATTTGAACACCATTTGGTAATGCTTTTACATGCCTAGCCAACTGAATATTGATGGACCTAAAACCTTTTTTTTAGGCTGCAAAACGTGCAGGGTGGCTACCAACTGATAAGAACAAATACCCTAAAACAAGTCATGTAGGATTTGGTCTTGAACCAGCTGGTTTTGATTTTGAATTTGATTTGATTTGTGGGTTACTTGTTTCACTATGGTGGTGGTATGGAAGTAATAATTTTCAAAATTTGATGTTCACTTCATGAGCAAAAGTCCAGAATTTTTATCAAAGAATGATTAATTAATAATGCTGGCTCTGTTTTTTAAATTTTTACTGATCATTCTTTTGTTTGTCTTATGCTGGATGAAACCACAAATTCTGAGTAGTTATTGATTATAATTGTTTATGCACATCTTGGGTCCATATTACCACTAATTAGTTGGCTTGTTATTTATTTGAACACCATTTGGTAATGCTTTTACATGCCTAGCCAACTGCAAGCAGTTGAATTTTAGTTGAATTGTATTGGATTTTTTTTTAAAACCCAACACTATTATTGTATTATAATGTTGTCTTCTCCTTTGGTTAATTTCTTTTCAATTACTTCATATATAATTTTCTCAAATACGGGTTGAATTCTTTGTTTAAATGCAACAAACAAGTAAGACATATTTGACAATGCTATGAACACAATCTCAAACATAAGCATGTATATGTAATGTCCATCATCCTCTTTAGTGATATTATTGAACTTGGAAAATGAACGGATCCTGATATTTTTGAGTCTATCACAACTAATTAGGGAGCATCAAAAAGAAGAAAAGAACCAATAGTTGTTTTCATAAGTTGTGTTGCAATACTGTAGTGTATTTTAGCTGTTTTAGTTTTCCATTGTTTTAAAACTTTTATTACATGGTTGCATCTTTTTCATCCAAAAGTAAGGATATCATATTACCTTTGTTAACTTTAAACAGGCTAATACTGACCTCATTATGCAAAAGGTTATTTTTATGCCGTCAAGCTATAAGAGAACTTGTTACCTTTTGGCAACTACAAAATCATCAATGTTATGAAGATAAGTTGCAGTCACTAAGGCATGTTGTTTTACCATTTTTAATGTTGTCTAGATAGAATCCACTTTCTTTGTTGTGAGAACCCTACAAAGCTAAGACAACTTATTTGGTCCCCTCCAAACCCACCCAATTTGGTGACTAGACATAGGCATTGTTATTTTTGATAATTTAATATCTGAGAATGAAGAATAATAACTGAAAAGATGAAAGAACATATCAGATCCTTTAAGGTTACGACCAAGTCAATATTTGGTGGTATGTATGTAAGGACGTATAAAAGGTTAACTTTAGCATGAAGTGGTAGTTATAGTTATTGTTATTTTTATTAAGCAGATCAGCAGGTGTGTAAATCTCCTTCATGAATATTGAAACTTATATATTTTATATATTTTTGTAGGGAGCAACCATAGTGGATCAGATTGTCAGCATTACTCCAGCTGAAAATTATGTGCCAAAACCTGAGTTTAAGGTATGATTATTTGTTTTATTATGGGATCTAAATTTTATTTTAAATTTTATGGTATTAAAACTTATGTTATAATGTCACATCTTGCAGGAGGTTTCTGAAGTGGATAAAGCTGTAAGCATGGCTTCCGAAATCTCTCCATCATCTTCAGAGGTAATAGCTTACCCACATGACTTCATTCAACTTCCTAAGTTGCAATGAATTCATGTTTTAGTTACAAATATATAGTTTATTGATTTTAGTATGTAAAAGAATGTATGGGATATTGGGATAGTGATAATTTAAAGTTTAAATATGCTATTTTTATATCTCTGTTGAGATATGCAAGTAATAGATCATGGAACTGTAGTTTATTGATTTGTTGAATTTACCACATTAGACAGGTAAGTGGTTATTGTTTAGAGCAGGAAATAATCGAGCCCAATATGCTATCTTTGGATTTCATAAACTATGTAAGTTTTAGTTTGTCCTTTTGTTTGTCATTGTTTAGAACATTATTAATTTGTAGAAATTTAACATGTGCATTACATTAAAGGTTGAGGCAGAAGTGTCCAGGCTAGAAAATTTGAAGTTAAGCAAAATAAAAGAACTTGTTTTCAAGAAAAGATCAGAACTGGAAGACATTTGCAGAAAGGCACATTTTCTTCGAGAGCCTGATACGTCACTAGAAGTTGCTATTGAAGCTATTGAATCCGGTATATGTATATGTGATAAATTATTCAAATATGATCTCTTGAAGCCAATGATTATGAAATATTGATTCCAACAGCAATGGTATGAAACTATAAATTCCAGGCCTTTTCTTTTTAAACTATGCTTTCTTTACTTTGATATATTATTGCACTATCTATGCAGATCGTGGGTCCCTTTGTTTGGCTCCACCTACTTATTTCGTGTGCGTAGACAATTTGAAAGTTGATTCTCATTTGTACAAATATCTTGTAGCTCAAACCATTGAACAACGCTGGCAAAAGTATTTTAGTGCTTCCTTGGTTGTTTCAAGTTCATTACTTGCAGACTTGAACTCAGACGAACTGTGTCTACATGGCGCAGAAACACGCATCGAGGTCCATGGGGTTTGGAATAGACAATCATCATATTTTCATGGTCAAAGTGTCAAAGAGGTCAGTCCACATGCTCATTTTATATATTTTGGTTTTATCGGTGCATTCTTTTTTGCATTATTTATAGGAAACATCTTTGAAACTAATTATACATTGCTATCAATGATGTAGGTAGATATTTGACTTATATATCTTAAAGTGATATTGTTATTCAAATGTAAATGTAGGCATGTGATTAATTATTATAATTATTTTTGGTTTAAGAAGGTAACTGAAAAAAAGGGTGAAAAAACAGTTATGTTTTAATCAACATTTTTAGTCAATTAAACCTTTGAAATGATGTTTCCTGTGTTTTCTAACATTTATATGTAAGTTATGTTTATATAGGGTGTGCCTGATGAACATATGGATGATATTTATCAACGCCTTGAAATGGCCTTTCTTACACTCAGTAAGCAGAAGGGACACACTGAGGTAATTGTGTTTCTACCTCTTTCATGTGTTTTTGTTATGTGCTGGATGTTATATGTTTTCTTGTTTGATCAATATAAATTATGCAGTCTCTTATTGTCCTAGCTCGAGCCCTTGAGGAACATCCCACATCTGTACTTCTCTGGATTGTTTATTTGCACATTTACTATAGCAGTCAGAAGTCAATCGGAAGAGATAACCTGTTTCTTTATGCGGTATGTTCTTTGTTTTCTCTTATCTTTGTAATAGCGTATTATAAGAAAGCAGGCTATTATTTATATAGATTGTTTTTTGATCACTTAAATTACATTAATTATTTATAGACTTAAATATATGTATCAAAAAGTGTTGTAGATCAAACTGACTGGTCTTTTAAGAGTTATCTATTTTGACCTGAACCCATTTTAGTTCTTTGTCAATAAACTTTCAATGACAGTCTTTTTGTTAGGGTGCAATCTCCACTTTTATTGGCTTGTAGATTTTGTAGCCGTTATGTTTAAATTGTTGTTGTTGGAGGTGTGATAATTATGGAAAATGATAAGTTGGGAATGAAACAAAAGCTTGCTTCATGTTTAAATTGTTATTGTTGAACCTTGGACCTCAAAGAGAGGGAAGCCCCCCAACCCATCCTAATTGAACCACAAGGCCAAAAGATCATTGGCATTAAAGAAGGTAGTTGAATTGCTTGTTACTTTGCTCAAATGAGTTTGTGATTTTAACTTGATTGATTAATTTGTGTTGAATTGTAACTCACTTATTTAAGTAAATTAAGATTTGATAGTCCCCAAACATCCATTAGCCGTATACCCCTATTATAGTATGCATGACGAAAGATATAGAAAAGTTGCATTTGTTAACAAGCAAATATAGTAGATCATTAAAATTTAATGATCAAACAAACTTTACTTATCCTATAGTTGATGTTGGGTTGATATTCTAATGTTATTTGAAATTTCTTACGATTGTAACAAAGAAAATTAAGTATTTTATCACGAGCGGATTAATAAACTAACATAAAACGAGTACCGTAATATAAATTGTCGCCGTCGCCAACGTATCGCGTGGGTTTCTTACTAGTCCTATCTAATAAGTGAAGTTTTGCTTTACTGCATCACAATTTCTTAAGCAATGTATGTTGATATGTCACTCGCTCAATCATTACACTTTTTATTTTCCCGCTCACAAATCAACCAGATCTTCATGTGGATCCTTCTTGGTGGGTTATCTATCAAGTGGGTCTTCCCCAAACAAACCACGCCCAGTTTTCTCCACCCAGATCTCTTCTCCAACCCTAATCGGCCAAGATTTCTCCTCCACCGCTGCTTCTCTTCTTCACGTATTTCTCCGTCTAATTTATCTCCGTCGCTTTCACCACGTTCCATTGCTTGTAGATCTTCTTTCTCCGTCACTTTATGCCAGGGTTGTTCTTCCTTCTCCTATTTGTTTTCTTAGTGATTCTTCTGAATTTTTTGGGTTTGGTTGAATCTTCTGCACATCATTAACAACCTAAACTTTGTATCAGTTTTGGTTGAATCTTCCATGTTTTACGCCATAATTTTATACTTTGATTTCTTTTTTTTTTCTTAATCAGTTCTAGGGTTTTGATCGATCTTGTGTTTTAGGATGCAGGATATGTTTGTGGATTGTTTTTGTTTGTGTATTTATTTTTGTTGTTGAATCACCCTGTTTGTTTTTGATAGGCTTATTCTTTTATCAACCTACTGCCATTGAACAGAAGGTACGCTGAAATTGCTACACTAAAATTGATTCTGTTTCGTGATTTTCAAGTTTTGAGTTGTTATATGTACGTTCAATTTGGAAAAATTGATTATTGAATGAATGTAGCCTTCGGATGGGATCAGTAAGTTGTGTTTGGAGGTCATTGATGAAGAAGTCCAGAGCTTCAATAAAAGGTTCCAGATCTAGCTCTTCTGTTTCAACTTATATCATCTATGCATTTTTGTTGCTGTAGACGAAACTGTCATATATCATCGATTTTGTGCATCTATACAATGTTAGGTTATTCACTGGTAATCATCGATCTGTAACTGTAATTTTTATGATCCCGTTACCAGTTGAAGAGTTTCATTAGAATTGCTTACTATTTAAGATTTGCTATCAAAAAGTTTGTTGCAGATCTAATTTGTTTTTACTGTTAACTCTCAGTAGTTGATAACTTGATATCAGTAATCTGACATTTTTATTACAACCGGGGGTTCAATCATGTATGAACCATCTGAGTTTTTTACAAAGTTAAAATGGAATATCTAATTGTCACATTCAGAAACAGATTTGAAAATTGAAACTGTTGACTCAACTTTTATTTTGCATGTAACTTCTTTTAAATCTTGATGCGTTTGATTCACGATCACAATGCTTACTTAATATTTCTGCTTTACTTTTTGAATATTTTCAATGATGAAGGCTTGTAATTCATGAACATTGCATTTTCTTTGAGATACAAGCGGTTTTTTTTTAATAAATTTATACATTACTCACTATTGATGCCAAAGTGATCAATAATGGTGTTAATGCCTCTCCTTAGTGTTATTATCATTTGTAATCTGCAAGAATATTTTATGGAACTCTTTTACCATATATGTTAACCGTGGTGTGCGATGCAACCCCTTTGACATGATTTTCTGCATATTGATGCAACTATTTTCCCCTTTTGGTAATTGTTGGAAACCTGTTTTGGGGTATAAATTAAAGGAGATCACTGGCAGTGGCATATTTGCAGCTGGTGGAGAGAATGATGTAGAAGAAGCAGATGCTACAAACCCCACCCCAACTAATAAAACTGGATTACGAATGTATCAGGAAATTATTTTATACTCTTAATGTGCTAAATAACTCCAACACCTCACTATTTAATAACCAACCTTAAATTAAAGGATATACTTATTTTCTTCCAGAATCTAAGAGATCATTCGTCTTAAAGCATGTTTTAAATTGGATTTAGTATAAATTAAATTGGATGCATGCTTGGATCGCCCTAACATGCATCATCTATAATAAAATTATTTAGTAAGTTGTATAAATTGAAAATACACTTGGTACAACATTCATAACATTTGACCTGCCCTCTCTATCCTCCCTTTTGGTAATTTTTTTATAATTTGATATGGTTTTTATGAAACACAACCATAATCAACTCATTCATAAGTAAATAGGTTAAAACTATTGTAGTAAATGTAAATAAAATGTAATGTCACATGACCCCTGAACATGAAAGATCATTGAAACTCTTTAATGTAAGCAGTTAAAGGTTCCGCCTTTAAATTATTTATATTATTATTATTTTTCATTTACTTTTATATTTTTATAATCTATTATGAATATTAGTATGTGACTTCTGTAATGGGTCTACAGTCATCTCAGTCCTTTAAAGCATACTTTGTATTCTTTCAGTTCACCATTTGAGTGTCAATTTTTTTTCTTATAAATCTCAGTCCTTTAGTACGTAACTATCAACTACTCTTTCCCATTAAGAAATCGTATCATTAAATTGTTAGACAACGTAAAGTTTTAAATTGTTATTAGCATAGCCTATTCTCTTTTGTTTGTAATTGAAAGTAATCATATATATGCACCGGTGAAGAGAAATATTTAGGGGGTGTTTGGTATGCGGGAATTCAATGGAATTCAATGGAATTGGAATCTGAATTCCATTGGTCATTGTGTTTGGTTGGTAGGAATTCGTTGGAATTGGAATTTGAATTCCATTCTTCACGTGTTTGGTTGAAAAAGGAATTGGAATTGGAATTGGAATTAATTCCCTCAAATTTCTTCAAATAAAGGATTTCAAAATCCTTCCAAATATTGAAGGATTTCAAATTCCACCGACTCTTGCCTCCACCACTAACCGCCATCTACCACCCCGCTCACCGCCGACCGACACTACCGACGACCCCAATCGCCGACCGCCGACCGCCGACGCCCCTCGCCAACCCTAACCCCCGCCGCCCCCAGCCGCCGACCGCCGCCTACCACCCCGCCCACCGCCTACCACCCCGCCCACCGCCAATCGACTGTGACGCCCCCGATTGCCAACGCCGCTGCCCGCCCCCGATCACTGACCAAGGTCGTCGTTCGCCGACCGCCGTCCGTCACCGCCCGCCGCCGACCGCCGTCGTCCGTCACCGACCGCCGACCCCGACCCCGCCGACCTCGACCACCGCCGACCCCAATTGCCGTCACCGTCGCCCACCGACCGCCACCGACGCCGACCATCGCCACCCCTAATCGTCGATTGTCACCAACCGTCGTTGCTGAACCTTCTCGACGACGGGCGTTATCGGTTGGTGGCGGTCGATCGACGGCAGCGGTCGGTTTTCGACAACGGGCGTGGTTGGTGGTTGCGGTCGATTGTCGACGGTGACGGCGGCGGCGGTCGGTGGTATGTAGCGGCGATGATCGGTGGTCATTGAGGTGGTGGCGGTTTGCAATGAGTGATAAATTCCAATTTCTTTATAATGTATTGGCATTGGAAATGCATTTGAAATTTAAATTCCCTTTATAGATTTTAATTCCTTTGGATTCCAAATCATTTGGAAAATATTAAATTCCAAATGCAATTCATTTGAATTACAATTCAAATTCCAATTCCAATTCTAATTCCAATAAATTTCGCGAACCAAACGCTCCCTTAAAGAATTTACAAGTATGAATCATTTTTTACCATTTCTTAGATCAATGATAACCGTGTAAGCGAATTTGTTATCCATATATGCATTGTCTTTAAAATACTAAAACAATCTATCTTCTCAGTCTCGTCTTTCGGATTGCCCATCCTAACATTCTTATTTATCTTTTAATCCAGTTTTATAACTTTTTTCCATTTTCTATACAACCTTTTGTTGATTTACTAATTAATTTTAATTATACATTATGTGTTAAACTTAATTACTTTATTTTTTTAATATTTTTTCTTGGTGTTTTTACTTTTCAATCGTTTGCCAACATATTTGGCAATTTTCTAATATTACTTTTAATTTTATGTTTATTTTTTTTGTCAAACATTTAATCAATCATCAATAAAGTTTAATATATTTACATTGATTAATAAATATGCATAATTTTATTATGTGATAAGCAATGACTATTGGAATCTTTTATAATTTACATAACTAGTTGTATTCCACCCACCGCTTCGCGGCGGGATTATATCTGTTTTAACGTTTCTGAAGTTTCCGAAGGCTTAGAAATGATGGTTTATTGCAGTTGTAAACGATTGTTTACCATCTCACTGCTAGAACATCTGACATTAAGACCATAAAATAACAACTTATCAATTGTTCGAAAACCTCTAAAATATATTTGCAAATAATTAGTAGTGACAAGAAAGATAAAGGATTGCTTCGAGCCCGCGACCGTCCACACAAAACAAAAAAGTAGAAATATTCTAAAAACTTACAAATTATCTCTAAATCCTCATCTAGGCTAATATGCAATTTCATGAGAATTTAATAAGAAGATTATTTGTGTCGTTGTAGAAAATAGATAACACTTGAACTATAAAGTCTTACCTGTTTTTATTTTGCAATGAAGTCTTGATTATAAACGAAGGAAAAAAAACCATCGACACCTACGGAGCGAGTCGTCGGAGAAGCTTCAACCGGCTCTTTCTCCCCCTACAATGAACAGGATATACCTCATCGATGTTTAGTGTGAATATTAAAATCCTACAACACCGGGTTAATCCTTCAACCGGCTCTTTCTCCCCCTACAATACCGTATCCATAAAGAAACGTCTAACAATGAAAATGCCCTTAAAATCTTTTAAAAAAAGAACATCCTTGCCTCGATATGTCATAAAACAACTATTCAAAGTGAAAAATGTATTTGTTAATTTACAACATTTTGGCGTGTTTTGACAAGTTTTGGTATTAAAAAGACCAGATATAGACTTGGTGGCCTTAAGTAATTTCAATATGCAGGTTTCCTTAACTAAAAGGTAAATACTTGACAGCAGCCTAAAGTAGTTTCAGTATGCAGGTGGCCTTAATGAAAAGTTAAATAGTTTAGAGCCCTCCACCTACAATATCCCTTAAAAGTACCAGGCTTGATCACACGAACATGGTACTTAAAGTGGAAGTTCAGAAAATCTATGAACTTTGTTATCATCCAACATGATTGATGATTTTAAAGGTTTCCCTTACAAATGGAATTTTATGACTTCAAAAACAAAAACAAAAGTTTAAGCTGGGGCAATGGCGTTAAAGCAAAAGCACTTCAAAACATCAAACCATCTACTGTTGAATTCAACTATTATCATAAAACTCAACACTGACCTGTAGACCGTTCTTTTCAGTTCTTGAATCACTTGCCGAATCTGGCTGTGAGTACGTGAAGTATATATTATTGTAGGCAGTCTTGATGAATCAGCTTGTGATGATGAAACTTCTGAATGTTTCGCCCCTGCACGCCTGCCGGTTGAGAAACTACCCAAACTTTTTCTCCAAGCCAAAGTAGCACACAGAAGACGCAGGGTTTTGCCAGTTCCAGTAGGACTTTCCAAAAGTGCATTAGATTTCTGCCACATGTCAAAAACACAATAACCAATCAAACAGGCACCAAAACTGAAGACGTCCTCATTACTTAGAATCGACATGCAAAAATACATCCTACTTATAACAGCGTATGTGTGGCATCTAGACAGCCAATCCACACAACAAAGCTGCAAACAATCCATTTTAGATGGCTTTAATCTGGTACAAATGGATAATGATGAAAAGTAGTCTAAATTAAGCTGATAACAGCATAACAAGTAAACCCCTGTACCACATAAATTGGTTTGGGGTTCTAGAGTGGTATTTCTTAGTACGGAGTAGATTTCTCAAATCACACATCCGCGTTAATCCACAGCATGATTTTGTAATGTTAGTAAGCAGTAAATGACGGTATAAACCCTAAAACCCTATAACTTTGCTTCCAAACGTACATAAACAGTTAGAAAATTGAACTCGATGAGAATATAGATACATGTTCAATTACAAAACAGAGATGAAGAATGATAGAGACATAAACCGTACATCTTGAAGGGATTGGATGACTTTTTCCATGTAAACAATCTGGCAATCGTAAGCCTCGAAGGGGAATTCCATATTGATTCCCCTGATCTTGTACGTCGGCATCTTTAACTGCTTCTGTGCGCGAAAACAGAAGATGAAATCCCCCTGGCTCGATGGCTGTTCGCAAAAACCCTAGAAAAATGTTCCGGTGGGTCTTCTGATTATCTTCCCAAATTAAATCGATTACTGTCGCCTCTGGTTCCGGTGATGAAGTAGGCGAACCGAGGAACCTCCGGGAGCGAAAGGGTGGACGGAGACGTGGTGGTGGTGGAGTAGGGTGAAAGGGCGGAGGGTGGTGGCGAAGAGGGTGAGGCGGGGGTGGAGGATAAGGACAGAAGGGGCTGCAGCCATTGCGATGGTGGTGTAGGGGGACGTCGGTTGCCGGAGATGGTAGCAGTAGCTGCGGATCCATGGTGGTGATGGTGGTGGTCGTGGTGGTGTTGTTGTGCGGTGGTGGTGGCTTTAATGGCGATGATGTGTGGGTGAGTTTATATGTGGAGATGGACTCACTGTTCATCACACTCACTGTTCATACTGTTCATCACACTCGCTGTTCATGACTTGCTAAATTCATATTACTAGTTGGTTTCTCCCCCGCGCTTCGCGGCGGGTTGAACCGATACCTGTGTAAGTCGGGAAAAGGCTCGGAAATGCCTGTTTGTTGTGACTGCAAACTAACCGTTTGACCCATTTCCTAAAATTATATAAAAGAGGAGGAAGGAGACCAACCTCTATCCATCGATTGGAAGAGGCAAGAGCGACAAAATGTATGCCCACATGGAGTTGTAACTGGTTCATATAGTAATTTCAAGCAAAGTGTGCAATCAAAATCATCAGTACGTGCTGGTCTCCCATGGACTCTACTCCCAAATAAATTGGTTGTTATCCTCTCTAAATTCCGTAGAGCATTACTCTGTCACATCAGAAAAGGAAAAAACATATTATTATGTGTTTGATTGCATATTAAGAGAAAATGTGACTGCAAATAGTTGTCTTATTTACAATTATAAACATGAAAGTGAAAAGGAACAAAAAAGAATGAAGTTGAAGATAATACATATTAAACAGAAAAATTAAAAAAATAAGGACCATATAAAGTAGAGGCGCAAAAAGGACAGGTCATGTGGGTTGGGTAATGGGTCAAAACGGGTAATTCTACAATATAGTTTAAAGCATGTAACTCATGTACGAGTCGAAATGGATTGATCTAGAACAATTTGGTCCAAAATGTTTAATATTTATTAATAATAATTAGTGTCAAATGTAATTACAATTTAGGAAAATTATACTATTCCAGTAGTAATCTAGTTACATAAAGAAAATGATTTAGGAGGTTTATATATTAAAATTACATATAGGGGACTTCCAACCAATTTGGCTCCTTTCCTCTTAAGCTAACTATTTTTTAATCTTACCCATTTACCATGATAAAGATAAAACATGACAAGAATTAACCCATTTAGAAGTAAATGTGTTGAAATTGCCACCTCCTAAGGTGGACAAGTATAATTTACAATATTATTACCTTGAAGGATCGACCTGAAGACCAGAAATAATTGCATCACGGGCTTGCTCAAACCTCTCTAACTGCCAACAGCTTGTCATCAAATTAGGTGATGTGTTTATATAGAAAGCATTGATGAAATATATTCAATGCAAGAGCCTAAGAGAAAGGAGATGAAAGTAATGGGATCTTACCAAAATGAGTGCATTTGCCTTCAATATGTATGGAGTTGCTGATTGACTTCTCATGTTCATAAATTGCTCAGCATCCTTCAATGCAAGCTAAAAACAGAAATTCAAATATGATTATGAAGGTGTCCTCCGAAATTGGTAACTTACAAAGAAACAAAGAATCAGCAAGGTCATACAAAAATTGAATTTCAAATACTCAACACAAACATAGGTACCAGACATAAAAGGAAAGACCTAGCATCTAAAATTATCATCTTTAAAATTATAAAATAATGAATGTTCTTATGTTGATTTTACAAAAAAAACAAACAAATAATGGGAGTCATCATAAGCCACCAAAGTAACCCTTAATCATATACCACAATACCTCTGCAGCTTTGGTTCAAAAGTTTGAAATAGAAACTACAATGTGCAATTCACAGACAGATCTAAACTAAGCAAATATTTATAACCCCAAACTACTCCCAAAGGACATCAATTAGGTATCAACACACAATCCAAGATCTGACAGAAAAAATAAGGGTCATACAAATATTTTATGTCACACAACATATAAACACAGAACAGGGAAAAATAAAGGGAAACCAAGAGCACCAATGACCTGATGATCGCAACCACAACTACCAACTTAGATATATGAAACCACTTGTTAAAAAAAACCATAACATTCAACTCATGCATAGCACTATCATATAAATGACATACACTAATAATTACCAATAATAAATTCATAATACATAATAATACAAAGTCACCTGTGCAAGCCACCAGCCGACGAAGTACGTATCAAAACACAATCCAAGATCTGACAAACAAAGTCAGAATCATACAAATATTAGTTTGACACCAATACTCACTGCCACATAAATCAACCTTGTGATCAGAAAAAAAAATTTATGTAATCCTCCAACGCAACACCCACATTCAACCTCAATTTTAACAATAACGACAGGCCAAAAAGTAACTCCATATACCCACACACAAAACATTTTATGCCACCACAGCAACAACAATTTGTATAAAAAATAAACTAACATAACATTCAACACATGTATAGCATTATCATATAAATCAGTGCAAGTAACAGTCACCTGTCGAAATACCTACCAAACAATCACCCAAAGTATCATCAACAAATATAGACCTATAAAAATAGAAAGGAAGCCAAATCAACAGCAGTAGGCACATATCAAACAATAACCTAAATATCTAATCAACCGAATTAGATCTATACAATTGTTCACAATACTAAAAGATAAAGGACAATCGACCAAAAGACACATGACCTAACAATATGTATTACTGTAAACAAAATAACAGAGAAAAAAAACACACAGCTCAAACTCACAACTACAATTAGCAATCACATGACAAAGGAACTTAACACACATACATACAGACCAGCCAAAAAATCCCAATCAACAGCAGCAAGTTCAAAAACATAGCACTCAAATAAAACCTACGCAATACTTTTGCACTACCGTAAACACATATCAAACGATCACCTAATATCTGAACAACAAAATTAGATCTATACAAGGGTTCGCCGACATAAAAGCTAACAACAACAACATAATATTATGTATTACTCCAAACAAAACCTTATACACCAACATAATATTATGTATTACTCCAAACAAAAGAACAGACTAAAAGCACGCACACACAAATATATAATAGAGAAATAGAGAACCAAACCAACAACAGCAATTAGCACCTCTAACAACCACAAACACCAATCAAGATGTACAAAAGCAATCCGGCTAACTATGCCACTACAAACAAAAACACAGAACAATGCCAAAAAACCCAATCAACAACAACAATCTACGAAAACAATGCCAAAAAAATCCTAAAACAATACATCAGGAAAACATTTGATCGCCAAATTAAAAATTCAAATACAACATAAAGTGAGGGTGATAGGACCAATATCAGTTAACATCTGAATCACTACACATGGGAAAATGGGTGTGTTCGATTGTGACACTTTTTTGCCCATTCTCTTTGTTTCATAATAACTAATATGTTATGTTACTTATGTATGATATCAAATGAATCAAGCTTTTAATAAATTTTAGGAGGCTGTAAACACTTGATATACTTAGGGCAGCTTGTAAAATCTTTAAAGTGCTTCCTATTTAGCTAACCGTTTTTTCTATTTTACTCGTTGACCCATTGACAATAAAGTATCCAACTGACTCCTTTTCATGTAAAGCAGTCACAGACGGTATCCAACTCAATTCATCCCGAGAGGACGATATGAGCCATATGGGGGCAATTTCCACCCATTTGCCTTTAAAGGGCTCGATTTGGGTTATGTATTATCTCCGATGTGCCAGTGGATAAAATGTAATAACTTATTTTAAAAGTGAAACAACTTGAATTTATCACACAGATCAAAAATTTGTCAAGAGTAAAGAAATGCTTAGAACCTCCTAAATAGCTTTATTCACAACAAAAAAAAAGATATTGTTTATAATAATATACAGTTTCCATAATCATATATAATGCATATTATTTCTAAACAAAGAAAGAAAATGAGCAAAAGAGTGGTGGCAGGTCAAACCCAACACAGCCCATTTTAATTAGTTTTAATAAAGTTCAACGGTTTTGATCCGTTACCTGACCGTCTAGACCCACTTATTTTTACCACCTTGTTATTATTTATTACCACGTGCCAAGTCATAAAATGTAATCTCTGCATAAAAAGAATATAGTGTCATGCAAAAGAAAGAACCTTGAGGCAATTGAAGTTACCTATACGGAATGTGTTTATGAGTTTGAAGATCTCTATATTTTTTTGCAAGTCCAAAATCAATCGCGTACACCTGTTACAAGAATAAAATAAGTAACATAACATATTAGTTATGTTACTTTAAGAATTGTACTATGAGGTTTATTGGGTGTATGTAGTTTGTTGTGGGGATTTCATTCAACACCTCTACCTCCACCCTTCATACCCTCTCTTCCCCCAACACACCATTTCAGTTTCACCCCCATGAAAACCCACCACCACCACCACCACCACCGATGGCCCACCCACCGCAACCACCACCACCACCACCACTATCATGGTCCGTAATAGCGGCACGGAGAGGCCGTCCCCTCGGCCCCGCATCCACCAAACCCACCCGCAGCCACAGCCGCAGGACACTCCGCTCTTTCAGACGACGGTGGGTCAAAGCTCCCTCCGGCGGTTCAAGTACTGGGTCCTCCTCTTCCGCCTCTCTGCCTTCTGCTTCTGCCTCTCCGTGGACCGAGTTGAAGGTGATTTGGGAATGGGTCGATTGAATGATTCGGTGGTGATAGTTGCTGATTTCGCGGTTAATCGAAGGTGTCCGCCTTCTGCTTCTCCCTCTCCGTCGACCGAGTTAAAGGTGATTTGGGAATGGGTCGATTGAATGATTCGGTGGTGATAGTTGCTGATTTCGTGGTTAATCGAAGGTGATTTGGTGGTCGATGGTGGTGTTCGGCTGTGGGTGTCTGTTCTTGGACAGAGAATGAATTGGGTTAAGGTTGTGATGGATTGTTTCTAACTGGGTGAAATCGATTGGAAAAGCAAATGATAGAACAATCAAATGGGGGAAACTACAACTTACAGAGTGAATCGTTGAGATTATTGGATCGGGAGCGAGAGGATGAAGATGAGCACCAGGAAAACGTAAATGAAGCTTTTGAGTTCTGAAATCTTTTCGTTTCTCGGGAGGGAGAAGATGAAGATGAAGATGAAGATGAGCATTGAGAAATTGGGGGCAGATGTTATGTAAAATAAAATCTGTTAATCTAGAATAATTCAACACCACTGTTCTACTGTTCATCAGCCTTTACTGCTCATCACTTGCAAATTTCATATTAGATAATATAATAAATGTTTCACTTTTTGAATATAATTTTTTTTGACCTATTCGGTGTAATTACTAATAAGTTAATTGATTTTTTATAATTTAAATCATGAATTAACTATAATTACATCTTTCTGGTACCGGATCAATTGCTGTTAAAATTAATTGATTTGGTATACTTTTAAAAATTAAATAACAATTACCATACTTATATCATTTAAGGAGATTAATTGATTCCAATCTAAAGGTACATTCATCATTTAAATTAGTTTCTCTTATATTTTGTGATAACTTAGATTCTAAAATTCTAAAATAAATATGGGTCAACTTTCAAACTTTGCTTAATTGATCATTATTTAATGTATTAATATAAGATATCCATGATATGTAAATAAAGGAAGGTTATGGGTTCAAGTTTCACTCTGAGTAAATTGCTCAGATTTGAGCCAGTGAGTTTTTTTAACAATGGATTTCCTTCTGAGGGGTTGGTGGTGCGGTCCCGGCTAGGAAACGGATAGATAGGCCCGATTAAGACAACACCTATCATCCGAAGCAGGGCCGTACATTTGTCGTTCAAAAATAAATTTAATGTATTTAATACCTCTGTTAGCTTGCAAATTATAGTAATTCAAATTTAAAATATCTATATTTTCTTTGTCCAGAAACATCTTTTATAATTTAGTTAATCTTTTTTACACTTTATGTCTTAATCTTTTATTTTTCTTTATCAAGAAACATCTTTTATAATTTAGTTAATCCTTTTAGCAATTAATAAACTATATTAAATTTTATATAACATAAGTCTAAACTTTTAAAATTTACATTGTCTGAAAATTTAAATAATTGTTGGTAAATTCTCAATATTTTATTTTTCTTTTTCCATAAACATCTTTTAAAATTTAGTTAGTCTTTTTAGCAACTAATAGACTATATTAAAATTTATATTACATAAGTCTAGACTTTTTAAATTTACATGTTTGAAAATTTAAATAATTGTTTGTAAATCTTTATATGTAATCTTTTAATTTTGATTTTTGTGTTTCCCTTTTAGTATACATTTATAAAAAAACCAAATCAATTTAATTTAATAGGTTTCCATTTTTTTAATTCAATAATATTTCAATTGATTCTGCTTTACATAAATTTTCCTAATTTAATAAATTACTTTCCATATTTGTGGTGTTCTCAAATAGTATAAATTAAATCTCCTATCTTTGAACTTATTCACTTGATTAACGTCATCAAATACAAACATATTATTCAGCCTACAAAGTAAATTCTCACATCCAAAGCTTACGTATTTCTACATATTTTTACATTTCATATTAGTTAACTTCATAAGTGTTTCTCAGTTTATTTCAAATATTGCAGTGTAATGACATTCGGGAGAATCACTCTATTCAGAGACTTGAATGTTTTACAAGAGGAGTATGCCATTAAGGTTCGAATCATTAGGCTTTGGACAAGACAACTATTCAAGAATTCAAGAAAGATTTACTCTTATGAGATGATACTTATGGATGCAAATGTAATCTCACAATTTAATTGTTTTTTGATTATTTCATTATTCTACCAACATTCATATATTTATACATAACATATTAACATATATTCTTTTCATATTGTATCATGTATAGGGTTCAAGAATGGACACTTTGGTGCAAAAGAAATACTACTTTGGGTATGAGAATTTGCAGATAGAGAGTCAATGCTTACTTGTATTCAGACCATCTTTTGCTGCAAACGTTTTGAAAAATAAAATTATGAATACACCACATAAAATCTCTTTTAATGAAAAGACTGTTGTCATGAGCTGTTCTCATGTCATTGGTTTCATGTATGGTTTTCAATTCACACCATTCTCTATCCTCAATCCTACTGATGCGGACAAGAATACTACCGTTGGTAAGTTGAATCCATATTATTCTAATTTGATTGTTGTTCTTTATATTTATCATCATTTATTAATTTCAATGAACTTATAACACATTCTAATCTTGTTTTAGATATCATTGGTGCGATAGTGAAGTTTTTCCCAATTGATAGATCAAAAAATGTTTATGAAAAGATCAGAAAAAGGCTGATTCTAGAGCTTAAAGATTTAAAGTATCCTTTTTACTTCCATGAAAGTTGGGTAAGTCGGGGGATCAAACTCGTCAATGCGAGAAAGTTGGGTAAGTGGAGATATTTGAAGGGAGAGGGCAGCCCTTACCCTCTCCCCACACTCACAAACATCATCCATAGAGAGAAAGAAGAGAGAAAAGGGAGAAGAGAAGAGAATAGACTTGGTTCGGGTGGATTCAAGTGTGCAAAATCATTGTGTAGTGGGTCTAAACGAAGCTCTTCTTCTTGGTGTAGTTTGTGTGAGTTCTAGGACCCCTATTTTACTCGTTTTCAACTAATTTGGGGCTGAAACACATAGTAAACCGTTTTGGTATGTGTGTGTGTTTGACTCATTTAGGTGTGGTTGCGTGTTATGCGTTTGGAGTTTATTTCTGGGCTTGTACGTGCTTGTATGGTGTTGTAGTATGCATTCCTAAGGTTTAGGATAGTTGATTTGGGCTTAGAATGGGTTTGAATGAGCTTGGAGGTCGAAAATGGCAGATTGGGTTCGGGATGAACTACGTTCTGCATCATTAGGGCTAGGCGACCGACTGGAGGCCATACGGCCGAATGGAGTGCGATTGAAGTTCATTCGCACGATTGAGGCTTAGTCGCATAACTGGAGGGCCAGTCGCATAGGGAGTCATGCGACTGAGGGTCCATTCGCATAAGTGCTCATTCGCATAGTGTTCATCTTCATGAGGTCCATTCGCACGATTGGGTGTTCATCCGCATTAATGTTCATCCGCATGGGTCCATTCGCATGATGTTCAGTCGCCTGGAGGCCATGCGACTGAAGGGTGCCCATACGCCCAAATAGGGCTGGTGTACCCGAGGAAAAGCGTAGTTAATTTCTTACTTTCGGGGGAAAGTACAGATGTAAGTTTTGACGTGGAAGCTCCCGTAGGTACATGTAAGATGACCATTGAGGTCTTAGAGGGTAGATTGGGCATGATGATGTTGCATGTTTATGCATGATGTATGTTATGTATGTATGATGATGCCCTGTATGATGATGCTATCTGTGTATAATGATGTTCCTTATTATAATGTATGTTTATCTTTCCCGTGACTTTACGTGTTATGTTAAAGAATGAAACGAAAGTATTATGTAACGTAATGTGAAAGATAATGAAAGAGGAACACGATGAATGGATGCATGCATTAATAATGAATGAGAGTAAGAAAGGCTTGCAAGCAAATGTATGAGGTGAGCGACCATGTTGTCGCAACAGACTCGAAATGGGATCCTTGTCATTCGACCTCACTAATCGTGGCTGTGTGCCATGAAGAGGGTAAAGCTTGACACTGTGATTGACCATTCGTATAGAACCATTTCTGCATACCTTAGGTACTGTGGCCAGAGGTGCACCGTTATAGAAGGTCTATGATAGGCCTAGGTCCAGTACCAGGAACAGAAGGGTATTGCATATGGCAATGGTACACCTAAACTTTACCTTAGGTACTGTGGCCAAGAGGTGCGGTGCACTGTTATAGAAGGTCTATGATAGGCCTAGGTCCAGTACCACGAAACAGAAGGGTAAGGTTTATGGGTGATGGAAAGAAAAGAGGTAATGATGAAAGAGTAAGAATGACAAGAAAGTACGATGAATGAACGAAAGTTAAAGAATGAACGAATGAAAGTAATGAACGGACAAAATGTAATAACGAAGTACGAAACGGGATCCTTGTCACTCGACCTCAGTAATCATGGCTGCGTGCCATGAAGAGGGTAAAGCTTGACAGGATCTAGATAGAAGTAGAAGATAATAAATGATGTAAGTCGAATGAATGATAGTTAATGAACGAATGATGAAGATAATGATGATATCTATGTGTACGTATGATGTGTGATCACGTTCTAAAGTATAGTATGAATTGAAAGAAAGTAAAGAATGTTTTAAATCGAAAGAAAAGTATGTTTTATTAAAACTAGAACTCACTCAGCAACGTTGACAATTATGTGTTTTCAGTTGGCAGATAAAGTTGTTGAGGATGGCACGGGGTGGCTACTCGGCTCTTTTGGATCACATTCTTTTGTATAATGTTTTTGCACTGTAATACGAACAAACGATGTTTTGTAATGAATGTTGTATTAACTTGCAAAAGCATTGATATAGAAATGAAATGTATGTTAAATGTTTCCGCTGCAACGTTTTTTTAGAAGAGGATGAAAATATATCTTTTATGTGCGATGATTGACCAACTGTAAGCGTCCCGGGAACGGGGTCTTACACAAATATCACTTTAATAGATATTATGTAAATAGGAATAAGGAAATACGCGTCACACTTGGGATAACTATGCTGACCAATTTCAAAGTTTCCTATCCGAGAATCAAAGTGATAGAAATTTGATCGTTATTGTGTAGTTTGGTAAATACCGAACTTCTATAGGTACATTCAAACTTTCATTTTTAACTATGACATATTAACATTTTATAACAATTTACACACATTAAACTTCTTATAAATTAAAACATTATTATTATACTTATCAAATACTCTAATATTGTTATTTATTTTCAGGTGCTAATCAAGTTTCAAATGCTAATAATATCACTAAGCTTTTCATCAATTCCGAGATCGATGAAATAACTTCGTTCAAGCAAAGGTTTGTAAAAAAATTATCAACTTTATATATCTTTTAACTTAAAAATATGTTTTACTTACCTTAATTATTGTTATTTGTAACCTGTTTATCTTCAAAAATGTATTCTGTAAACTGAGTATTTATATATTTACGTAAATATATGGTAAGTTTATCTCACAATTGTAACACCTATATTTTTTTAGAAGGAAATGAAGAATAAAAGGAGATATAATTAGACCAAAAGATGAGGGGTTAAAAGTGTCCAAACTACAAAATTTATAATAATTTAGTCAAAAGGTGGCATGGCCGCCATGTTGCCTGCACCCTTCACCTCATTCGACATTTTAGAGAGAGAAAGAAGAGAAGCTTCGGATTTGAGAAAGAACTTCAAGCAGGATTCGAATTCAAGGTAAGAATTAGTGTTTTTAAGTTGTTCTTGGCTAGATTTAGCCTCAGTTATATGTTTTTATGTGTATGTGTGTTTGGGTTGTGTGTTTTAGACACATCTAGGTGTTTGAATTCTTTGGAAAGTCCAAGATTTAGAGTTTGAAGCTTGAAAGTAGCAAAGGTGAGTTCTAGACCCCGTATTTCTACATGTTTTACAAATTCTTAGGGTTGAAAATGTATTAGAATGGTTTTATAATTATTATGCATGTGTACCCATAAGTTTTATGCTTACATGATGATGTTTTATGTTTGTTATGTGTTAGTTATACTTAGAATAGTGCTGTTAAGCTTGGAATATGTAAATAGGATGATTGGGACTGATAATATGTTAGAAACGTGCTAAACAGGTTGACCATGCGCCTAAATAAGGCCCAACCGCCTAAAATTTGCCTTAGAAAAGTTTCTAAGTCGGGTCATGCGCCCAAATAGGGCCCATGCACCCAAACACTACCCCATGCATCCAGAAATGCCTTAGAATTTCTAAGTGATAGTCCATGCGTCTGAACAGTAGACCATGCGTCCAAGACTTAGTCTCAGACGCCTAAGTGTAACCCATACGTCCAAATAGTTCTCATGCACCTGAAATACCTCATGCGCCTAAGTGTCGAAACGACCAAGTAAGCCTATGCGCCTGCATAGTTGCAATGCGCCTGAACAGGCCTCATGCGCCTGCATAGTGCTCATGCGCCTAGAACACTTAGACTATTTTTTGAAATTTTGAGAAAAACAGAATCATTAAGGTTTGACCCAAGTTTGACTTTAGGGTTTTAATTGTTATTATATTGCATTATTATAAGTTGTTCTTATGTCCATAATAATTTATTATTATGTGTGGCTTATGTGGTATGTTTATGACCATAAATGTAAAGTATTATCATTAATAAAAGTGAAAGATTAATGATAAAGAAAAGTGGAACGTAATTAAAATAATAAAAGTCTTGCAATCACATTGGAGGTGCACGACCATGTTGTCGTTAGCTCAACTGTGATGGGGGTTAGCTACCCTAAAGGATGCACACAGGATCAATCTTTGAGATTGGCAGGACCTTTGTAGCATACCCCAGGTGACTAGGTCAGCTTCGTGCATATAGTTCGTGGTCTATTTATAGACCACAGGCCCAACACCAGTTTTCGCGCACATAGTTTGGGGTATTGCACATCGGTCAACATAGACAGTGAAAGATAAAGTTAAAAAGTACGAAATAAACAAAGTTGTACAGAAAAGAAAGAAAGAAAGAAGCATTATCTTGATGTACAGTTGATGCGTGCTCAAGTACAAAAGTAAGGAAAGTATTTTATAAAAAGAGTATTTTCATATATATACATTATACAAGGTATTTTAATAGTTTTAAACTAGGACTCACTTAGTAACACTGACTTTTATACATTTTCAGTTGGCAGGTAAATATTGCTGAGGATGGCACGCGGGAAAAGCTACTCGGCGGGACAAGACTGACATCCTTTCAATACTCATGATATTGTTGTTTTGTAATGCAATTAAACAATCATTTTGTAACTCAAACTCTATTGTATTGCTTAACAACAGTATTTATTAATAATCATGAATGACTTTTGTTACAGTAATTCCGCTGCTTATTTTATGAAATATATATTATTATGTATCTATGATGCGATGAATGACCAACTGTGAGCTGCCCGGGAACGGGACCTTACAAGTTGGTATCAGAGCCATAGTTTAAGTGAATTGGATAAAATATTTTCAAAAAACCTAAACTTAAACTGAAAATGGGACAGGTAGAGGGATGCCAGCCCGAGTAGCTACGTGTCATCACGTATTTCTTTCCTTAAAGTTAATTAATATTATGTGTGTGCTATTTGACTTATGTGTTCTTAGTAGATTTAGATACTGATTTAGTCAGGATAGGTATTACTTGGGGTGTGAAGAGTAAAGTAAGTGGCTAATCACAACTGGTCACTGTAATTAGGGACTTACTATACTTAACATAAACTGAGCAATTGCCTTGAATGGCTGTGTTAGTGTTTAAATCTTATAGCATTTAGGAAATGGCTGGACGAAAATCTTCCAAGGCTTCTAGAGGCAGAGGTCATGGTGGACGTGGTACTGGGCCACGTGTGACCAGGAGTAGTGCTAAGGCTCCTAAGACGGCTCACGAGAACCCTGAGGTTCATGGTCAAAGTGAGGAGAATAAGAATGCTAGCTTGAATGCCTCAGCTAGGGAGGCGATTGCTGATGAGGTACATCAGGTCATGTAGATAGTCTTACCGTCTGTAGTGTCCGAGGTCATCAGGGCTATGAGGAATGAGGAGAGGAGAGACAAGGGAGATAGGAAGGGAAGCAAAAGGGAGGAGGAATAACCGGAGCCTGAGACCGTGTTGTCCGATGATGAGGAGGATGATTCAGTGGGGGTGACGACCAAGGGGTGCAATTATGGGGCATTCCAAAGGTGCAAGCCCCCGACCTTTGATGACAATGGTAATGCTGTTGCCGCTCACCGCTGGGTGAGGGAGATGGAGGCGGTGTTAGAAATCAGTGAGTGTCGCGAAGACCAGAAGGTGAAGTTCGCTACTCACTCTTTTCCTGACTCAGGGTTGTGTTGGTGGGACAACATTGTCCAAGCTGAGGGTGCTAGAGCCATCAGGAAGATGCAATAGAAGGAGTTGAAGCAATTAGTGATCGAGGAATTCTGTCCTCACAGGGAACTCGATAAGATTGTGAGGGAGTTCCTGCAACTTGAGGCGGGTTCCATGACTCACCAGCAGTACACCACCAAATTTAACGAAATAGCGAGGCTGGTGCCAGATCAGGTGACGCCGGTGTCGAGGAAGATTAAGAGATACATTCAGGGATTGCCGGCCAACATTCGCAGGCACCTGATCGCTGCACAGCCAGGTACTTTTTGGTCTGCTATAGACCTGGCGGGGAGATTGTATGATGAGCGAGAGGAGACCGTGGTAGAGGCGAAGAAGGAGAGTGGTGGTGATAAGAACTGGAACGGGAAGAGGTTTGGACGTGGTGGTTTCACTCCAAACAACAAGAAGATGAAGGTGGATGATCGTAGGGTGCCGTCAAGCCCGGGACTAAGGAAGTGCGGTAAATGTGGGAGGGAGCATGCCGGTGAGTGTAGGTTGGGATTGAACGTATGATTCAGGTATGGCAAGCCTGGCCACATCACTAGAGACTGTAGGGTGCTGAAGTGTTATGTCTGTGGCAAGGAGGGCCACGCGAGCAAGGACTGCAAGAAGCCGAGGGCGGAGAGCTCTGGGGCGAAGAAGAAGCCGGAGGAAGGAGGACAGAGGGCGAGTGCTAGAGCTTACACCATGACCCAGGAGGAAGCCAGAGTAGATCCCGATGTCATGTCAGGTATGTTTCTAGTAAATCAAACTTGTGCCTCTGTATTATTTGATTCTGGTGCTAATAGGAGTTTTATTTCTACTACTTTTTTATGCTAAGTTTCTGCTAGTAGTAGAAGTATTAGTGAGCCATTTGATATAGAAACAACTATTGGTAAGTCCACTAGAATTACTGACATGATATAGGACTGTGCCATAGAACTAGAAGGTCATAGGTTTGCTGCTAAGTTACATGTGATGCCCCTAGGTGGATTTGATGTAGTACTAGGGATGGATTGGTTAGCAACCTATGAGGCAAACATCGTATGTCGCAAGAAGATGATTCGACTAGTAGCGCCTGATGGAAGTTTGGTGACGCTTTATGGAGATCGCGTTACTACGATCCCGAAGGTGATTTCAATGGCGGTGGCGGGAAAGTGCATGAGACGTGTATGTAGCTCCTATCTGGCCTACGTAAAGGATGTGTACACGTCCACACCACAACCGTCGATGTACCGGTGGTGTGTGACTTTCCTGATGTGTTCCCAGAAGATCTACCCGGCGTGCCACCGGGTCGCGAGATTGAGTTCCAAATTGATTTGATACCCGGTGCTCAACCTGTTGCCAAAGCACCGTACCGATTAGCTCCCTCAGAGATGAAGGAATTAATGGAGCAACTGTAGGAGTTGCTTCATAAGGGTTTCATCAGACCGAGTATCTCTCCTTGGGGTGCTCAGGTCTTGTTCGTGAAGAAGAAGGACGGTAGTATGAGGATGTGCATCGATTATCGTGAGTTGAATAAGTTGACAGTGAAGAATCGATATCCGTTAGCGAGGATTGATGACTTGTTCGCTCAGCTCCAAGGAGCCAGTTGGTTTTCAAGGATAGATCTTCGATCTGGCTACCATCAGTTGAAAGTGAAGGAGCAAGACATTCCTAAGACAGCTTTTTGCACGCATTATGGACACTACGAGTTTCTCATTATGTCTTTTGGATTAACTAACGCGCCAGCTACTTTTATGGACTTGATGAACCGAGTGTGTCAGCCGATGTTAGATAAATCAGTGATAGTGTTTATTGATGATATCCTGATTTATTCTAAGAGTGAAGAAGAACATGCCAGCCACATACGCGAGGTATTGGAGACACTTAGGAGAGAGAAGTTGTATGCAAAATTCTCTAAGTGTGCTTTTTGGTTACGCGAGGTTCAATTTTGGGTCATGTTGTTAATGCTAAAGGAATCATGGTGGACCTGGCAAAGGTTGAGGCGGTGATGCAATGGAAATCTCCAAAGACGCCATTCGAGATCCGTAGTTTCTTGGGTTTGGCGGGATATTAGAGGAGATTCATTCAGGACTTTTCCAAGATAGCCTCACCTTTGACCAAATTGACTCGCAAGGATGTGAAGTTCATATGGGGTCGAGAACAGGAGTGTGCTTTTGAGGAGATGAAGACGAGATTGACTCAAGCTCTTGTCTTGACATTACCCGAAGGGAGTGAGGACTTGGTGGTATATTCGGATGCCTCTTATTCTGGACTAGGTTGCGTGTTAATGCAACGTGAAAGGGTAATAGCCTACACATCCCGACAGTTGAAGACCCATGAAGTCAACTATCCTATACATGATTTGGAGTTAGCGGCTGTGGTGTTCACGTTGACGATTTGGAGGCACTACTTATACGGGACGATGTGCACCATCTTTATCGACCATAAGAGCTTGAAGTACTTCTTTGAGCAAAATGATCTCAATGTGAGGCAAAGGAGATGGTTAGAACTCATCAAGGATTATGACTGTGAGATCCACTACCATTCGGGCAAGGCCAACGTCGTGGCCAACATGGTGGCCGACGCCCTTAGCCGAAAAGAGAGACCCGAGCCGATTCAGGTGAAGGCGTATCAGTTAGTGATGACCTCAGACGTGATGAACAAAGTGAAAGAATTTCAAGATGAGGCGTTGAAAGAAGATCGCCTCAACTCTAAACGAATGAGAGGTCCAGTCGTGGAACTGGGAGAAAACACCCACGGGGTTAGAGCTCGCTTTGAACGAATGTGGATCCCTCGTTATGAAAACCTATGAGGGCGAATCATGGATGAAGCTCACAAAACCCGAAACTGTTAGGACCGTGTACGTACGGAGTACTAACTGATAATACGTGAAACCAGATCAAATAGTGCGGAATCCTTTTTGATTGGCGATCCAATCAGTGAGAACTACAATCTGATCAATCCTACGATGAAACAAAAATTAAGAATGAACAAGAATTGATCAAAAACGAACTATGAAGTTGGTATAATGAACAGGGACGCTCTGGATGGCTAGGGTATGCAAGTATTCGAAGTGTTTTCAATTGTTACATTTTTCCATGAATTAAGTGGTATTTACAGGTTTCCTGTCTTCAGTCGTGCGACTGAATCATGCAATTGAGTCATACGCATGACTGAAGGTTCAGTCATGCGACTGAGTCAGTCTTATGTTCCAATCGTACGACTGATTCAGTCTCCTGGTTCAGTCGTGCGACTGGTCCATAAGCATGATGAATTCATGCGTATGGTCCATTAGCATGGGCCATTAGCATGAACTATCAAACAATATCAAACCTATATAGTTAGTTCATACATGTGCAACACATTCAATAAAATGATATCATGACATAATCAAAATATAAATCAAACATTACAACGCACTTTATATCATTCATTCAAATCATTACATCAATTACACATGTATAAGACATGAAAGACTTTTACATTAAAGCTCATAAAATAGGTACATTAACATGTATCAACAAACTCCCCCTTGGACCTAGTTTCCTCTATTGTCTAACACTCTTTATATGTTCTTTGAATTGCTTGTACTTCTCCTCCTTTGTAACTCCTGCATGTATTTCAAATATAAAGCAAAGTCGTATGACGTGTTGAAACTAGAGAGCTTGTACAATATCTTGTGAGTCATAGAACAGTGGCCACTTGTATAATGTATACACATCGTTAGCTGACAAGTTGGATAGCCACATGGGGTAGAATACCCGGATAGTCTCTATCTTTCATTCTCTATCCAGCACTATGACTGCCTCACCCATCCTCCAATCATAATACCACCACTTGAAGTGTGGAGTGAAGTCCTGAGGCATTTCCCGCATAGGAATCTTAGACATTGTGCGCGGAGGACTCCACTTCAGCATGATCTTAGGCTTTCCAGTTATGGGATCCACTTCAGACCTACGGATGTACCTCGTCGGTTGTTGAGGTCTGAAGTTTACCCACCTGGTGTGGTATTCTTTTCTTAACGCCACCTCAAACCAACCTGACATCTTTCTCGGATCAACATATAACAGATTTAGGCGTGGCAGCTGGTTGAGCTCAAAACCAGGGAGAGTCTTCAGATCATGTGGAAATCTGAAGTACTCTGTTCCTTTCTCCCTCTGAACTGCATAAACGTTAAGATCTTCAAAATACGCCCACGCGATGATCTTTCCAGACACTTTCTGATGACGTTTGACTCTATAAAGCTTTGTGTAGGCATTCTATTTTGAGGTGCGCGCCAGGCTTTCATTTTAGCAAAACAAGCTGCCCATTCAGCCTTTTTGGTATCAACTTCAGCATCCGAGGCTTGGGCTTGGCTTTCATCTTTCTCCTTTGCTTTCTCAAGTTCATCCAACTTATCAAAAGTACCATTGTCGAAGGTTTCGCCCAAATTAGGGATAGCATGTCCTTCCGGATCGGTGTACTGAGGATAGTGAGCAGCAGTGACATCCTCTATCTCGATTTCATCAATATCGTGAAGCTCATCGTCACTTGACACATCAACTGTAGGAGCATCTTTGACCAACTCGTCTGGATTCAGCCTGAAGATCTCAGCCAGCTGCTCATCCGAGAGGTCATGGATTATCTCTCCTTCCTCTGGCGTGTAGCTAATAGACCGTCTGACTATCCCTTGCAAGTCAAGAATCATTGTTAATTGACTTGAACCCGCTGAAGGGGTTGGACATCAAAATCATCGGTCTGTTACTTTTCATCTGTTTGATTAAACATTTCAAAAAAACATAAACACATCAGTAATCAAAACATTTATATAAATAGACATTGATAAATATTAATTACATAAGTGTAACACATATTTCAAAGTACAAGAGATAATCAAAATTAAAACATCTAAGCATTACTCTTGTCTTGATCACTGTGCTCTTCAGATTGAGGGGCAGAGGTGGACGGTCCTGATTCTTGTCATCGTTTTGTCCGCCGTTCCCGAGCCACAGGATCTGAGGTTGATGCAGATGCATTGCCTTCTGGCTCATCCTCTTCTCCCCCTTCCCCATCTTTTCCACTTCCCTCTCCCCTAACATCATCATCATCATCAGACTCATCATTATTAGATGACTCGTCATCATGATCATCATCACCATCGTCACCATCCCCTTTAATCTTGAGGGGCTCGCCTTTAATGCCCTTTAGCCTTAGGCGTAGCTGCTTGTTCTTCCTCTCAACCTCCTCAATACGCTTCACCGATGCCTTCAGAAGATCATTCTGTGTGGTCAAGGCACGGTGAGCTCGGGTCATAGCTCTCTCAAGTTCACCTTCCCTCTCAGTTAGCTGTGTAATCTGCTGACTCTGAACAGTCGTCTTCTCTGTCAGCAGGGCAATCTGTTTGCCCTGCGTAGCATTGACAGCCATCAACTGGTTCATCTGGTTCGCTCGTATATCATCGGTGGTGAGCAGTTTGAGAACCAGACGGTTGAGGCTGGCAAGCTCTTCCTCTAGCCTAACGTTGAGGATCTCAGTAGTACTGATGATATGGACGATCCGGCCTGGGAGGTGGTGGGTGGAGTGGTAGATATGGTATATATGGGAGGGTTGGTGGTAGTGGTTTGTGGTGGGATGGATGAAGTGGGTGGTGTGGTGGTGGCTGTAGTGGTGGTGGCTGTAGTGGTGGTGGTAGTAGTGGTGGTGGTAGGTTTGATGGGTGTAGTGGTGGTGGCTGTGGTGGTGGTAGGTGTGATGGGTGTAGTGGTGGTGGTTGTGGTGGTGGTAGGTGTGATAGGTGTAGTGGATGTAGTGGCTGTGGTAGTAGAGGAGGTCATCAGCACTACACGTCTTCTTTTGGCCTTCTTGCCATGTGGCTGAGCCATCCTCTTAAGCCGAGAGCCCCTTGAGCTCTGTCCTTCCCCTGGGCTTCGCTGAGGAGGAGAGTATGTAGGGTCAGCAGTGTCTGTCCTCTCTCCCTCAGTCCGGCATCCTCCAACCGCCTCCATGCCCCTCTCTATAGCCACTACACGACTACCCACAGTCTGTGTGAGTGGCTCTTCATCTGACTCCTTATCTCCCTCATCATGAAGAAAGTCTCGACGGATGGGCACCTGCTCCTATCCACCGGGAGCTGATGAACTAACATGTGGGGGTGGTGGAGATATAGTATCTATCTCCATGGCCCTTGGTGCACTCGGGCCTGTATCTCCACCACCCTGATGATCGTCATCGTCGTCATCGTCCTCGTCATCAATCGGAGCCAGTATCGGCTCAACATCCGAATCACTATCATCGTGACGCCACTTTTTCTTAGCTGGCGCCATGTAATCCTCACGGGCCAGATGCCCAAACAGCCTCCTGACCGGGGGTTTTACCTGCTTCCCCCGGTACACTCTCATCCTGCCCAAGGTGGTATCATCCATCACCTCAAGCACCATAGCATCGTCGTTCTCCTTCAGCAGGGAAGGAAGCTTCTAATCTATGATCATCTGTAGAAATCTTGGGTACATGCAGAACCTTTCCTTCCCCTTGGCCTCTATATTCTCGACCATATACGAGATGATCATCTGGGAGAAACTGAATGGGTGGTTCAGCACCAGAGCCACATAGGCATTCTTGATTTGATCTGAGAGCTCATCAAACCCCCCTCTCCTCGAAGCAATGCACTTCAAAATCACGTGAGCTAAGTACTTGAACTAGGGACATAGATTGCTTTTGTTGAGCACACCTGCGTTGATGTCCCCAGTGTACTTCATCCATAGAAAGCACCCCCTAACCTTCAGAGGGTGAATCTTGGTTGGGTGATCCTCATCATCACCCAACTCCAGGACTTGCCTGAGATCAGCTACAGTAATGCTGATCTCCTATCCGAAGATCGAGCTCCGTATACAGTATGGCTCAATGGACCTATCAACAATGGACCCTTCCCAGAAGGTCTGCTGGAGTGATCTGTATAGAGTACACTGTGTAGATATAGCCCTAAAGATCCTAGAACGTCGAAGAAAAGCTATAATCTCTGTAAACTCGGAAGCATACTGAGATGTGGGGTCCAGATGAGGACATATGTTGTGCTTAGTACTCATCGTCTAACGATCCACCATATTTCTACAATACAAGGGGCAAACAAGTTAGTTCCGTTCATAATTGATAAACATTTTGACTTAGAACAGATTTTGACCAATATGGTTCAATCGTGCGATTGAACAATACGACTGGATTCAGTCGTACGATTGAGCATGCGATTGACTTCAGTCGTATGCAAGTCCATGCGGTTAAGTCAGTCATGCGATTGAGCATGCGGCTGAGTTCAACCGGGCGATTGAGCCATACGACTGTGTTCAGTCATGCGATTTAGCTCATACACCTTGTTCATTCGGTCGATTGAGTCATTTGCCCAGCTCAATCGTGCGATTGAAGTTCATTCAGAGTGTCTATTCGCCTGACTCTCTGTTCGACACTCTAAACTTGAATCTAGGTCAAAACTTGATGTTAAACGTCGTGTTTAGTCTCGTTAGATTCGCAGGGACCCTAATTATCACTGAAACACCTTTAAACCGACAATCTTGTTCATTTAAGTGGTCTATTTTAGGGTTTATCTTTGGTTATTTGATTTAACAAATTTAGGTCACATTCTATTGGTTTTAACTGGTTGGTTGACCTTGAATCGTTCGCAAATTACCTGTAGAAGAGTGTAATCAATGTTAGAAATCAAATCAGAAGGTAAACTTAAAAGTTCAAAATTTTGGCAGCATAACAGTGTAAAGGCGGTTTTTGATAATTTTTGAAGTCTGGTGGGGATCCCGACCTACTGAGCCTCTATTTATACTGATTAGGGTTTCAGTCGTGCGACTGGACCCATACGCATGGCTCAATCGTGCGACTGAGGTTCAGTCGTGTGACTGAACCATACTCCTCTTTTTTGTCGTACGACTGGCTCAGTCTTGTGGTCCAATCGTATGACAGCCTCATACTTATGGTCCAATCGTATGACCAATCCCATTCTCATGGTCCAATCGTACGGTTGGCTCATAGTTATGATTCAATTGTACGACTGGTTCATCCTTATGATCCGATCATGCGATTGAGTCATACTTATGAGTTGACTTCATACTTTTCCCAACTTTCAATTTTCACTTTTGATTGATAAAACATTATGTGCACCGATCATCTCAGACATGATCCTTTTAACGAAAAACCATGTGATCACCTCAGACGTGATCTACCTCAGACGTGACCCTTTTAGCTTTAAAACTTTGATCATCTCAGATATGATCCTTTTAACTTTGCAATAATCTGGTCACCTCAGACGTGACCCTTTTAAAGTGTGATTCACAGAGTTCCTCTTGTTACATAGTCCGACATGAAAGACAATAACTAGAAATGAAAAATAACTTGAAACTTAAACAAAACAAGACATAATTTTGTGTTTTGTTTGAGGTGGGTTGAAAACTATTAAATTATCATTTAACCGATTTCTCCCCCTGAGCAGAGCGGCTTAAGTTTGATTGATCATCTCAGGAGAGATTCATATGGAATCATATAGGTGTATCATAATCATTTAGGACTCTTGGATATCTTTAAATTAATGATCCTTATTACTCTCAGAGTCACAAGCGCTCACAGGAAATCATACTAGGGCTGTACGAGGCACACAATGATTTTGGTTGTCGAGAGTTGCAGCCATGACGATTATCAGTATTGTTGTCCACTTAAATCCATACACAGACATTTGACTCACATTGGTGATTAGAGTGTATTATTTCAACAAGCATTTGTGAATCCCACACTTATATGGTAATCAACATTCCTCAGGAGATTTTTGAGCGGTCTACGGGTATTGAGACAAAAAGAAACTATTCTAAGAGCTTTCAAAGAGATGCAAAGCCTCAGCTCAGTGCCACCGCACAACAGAGAGGCGCAAACCATAATGAATTCTAGAATATTTAGGTTGTACTTATCCTCAGGTTAGTGCCATTGCACAGGAGAGAGGCACACAACCTATCTTCTTGTAAGAGCAATTTTTTTCTTTTACACATAACGCACCAACAACATTAGTCGTTAGATTGATTGCGTTTATCATTCTTTTCATGTGCTTTGCTCATTTTTATGGTCGTCCGCACACATTTGTGGCGTTTATTTTCTCGTCACCCCTTATTGGAAATGCGTTGATTGTGTTAACAAGGGATAAGATGAAAGCCCATAGCTTGTTGAACAATTTAGTTTAAATTTGTTTCACCAATGAAGTCTACTTTTCTATTATGTTGAATCTACCGACACATCGTACAATGAACTAGCAACCTCTAGGCCTACTTTCTCTATATAACCTCAGTAACAGACTAGTGTACTATCGTTTTTCCTTTATTTGGCTTAGACTTCTCAAACTTGTAATTTTAATATAACATTATGATCTTTTCAGTCCTTTTAAAGTCCCAAACAATTAGTTCCCTGTGTACTATCATTTTCCATGATATTGAATCAATCTCACAGTTTTGATTTGATTTTAGCCTATCTGCCCCCCCTTTTTTTAAGTAAATGAATACTGAATAAATACTGAACCTAGACTAACCTCCCCCTAAAATTTTAAAACAAAAAACCTTTTTATGTTTTTGGATTTTTAAGACAGGAAAAAGAAAGATAAAATAAAGTTAGAAAGACGGACTACGAACTCGATTCCTCTGGAATCACATCACTTTTCTTTTTCACGCCATTGACCTCAAATAGATATAAAAACTGAGGTTTATCAAAATCTTTAGTGTAGAGGTCGGCGCGTTGAAAATCCGTATTAATTTTAACAACATTGATTAATTGCTTTTCAAAACAATCACGTATAAAGTGATACTTAATGCCGATGTGTTTAGTTTTAGGATGTTGGACTGGATTTTTTTATGGCTATTGCAGCAGAATTATCAACATAGCCAGGAGTGTTAGAGAATTTCAAACCATAGTCGCGCATTTGCTGTTGAATCAAGATGATTTATGGACAGCAACTTGAAGAGCAACGTATTCAGCTTCACACGTTGACAGAGCAACGGAGGTCTGCTTCTTACACTGCCAGGTGACTAACCGTCTACCAAAGAATTGACATCCTACCGATGTTGACTTGTAATTCATTTTGCAACCGCCATAATCCGAGTCACTATACGCTCTGATACCACTTGTTAGGATCGTGTACGTACAGAGTACTAACTGATAATGCGTGAAACCAGATCAAATAGTCCGGAATCCTATTTGATTGGAGATCCAATCAGTGAGAACTACAATCTGATCAATCCTACGATGAAACAAACGTTAAGAACGAACAAGAATTGATCAGAAACGAACTATGAAGTTGGAATAATAAACATGGACGCTCTGGATGGCTAGGGTATGCAAGTATTTGAAGTGTTTTCAATTGTTACATTTTCCACAAATTAAGTGGTATTTATAGGTTTCCTGTCTTCAGTCGTGCGACTGAACCATTAGCGTGGTTCAGTCGAGAAGCCATTGCGATTGCCGGAAATACTAAAAAAATGGATTTTTGTTCAAGAATGAAATCTTGTTGGAACTGTCCATGAATCATGCGATTGAGTCATACGCATGACTGAAGGTTCAGTCGTGCGACTGAGTCAGTCTTATCATCCAATCGTATGACTGATTCAGTCTCCTGGTTCAGTTGTGTGACTGGTCCATTAGCATGATGAATTCATGCGTATGGTCCATTGGCCATTAGCATGAACTATCAAACAATATCAAACCTATATAGTTAGTTCATACATGTGCAACACATTCAATAAAATGATATCATGACATAATCAAAATATAAATCAAACATCACAACACACTTTATATCATTCATTCAAACCGTTACATCAATTACACATGTATAAGACATGAATGACTTTTACATTAAAGCTCATAAACTAGGTACATTAACATGTATCAACAGATACTCCATTCATCTCGGTGCCACCAAGATGTATCAAGATATGAAGAAGGACTTCTGGTGGCTGGGTATGAAACGTCAAGTGGTGGATTATGTGAGTAAGTGCCTCACTTGCTTGCAAGTGAAGGCAGAGCATTAGAAGCCTTACGAGAAGATTCAGCCATTGGATATACCCCAGTGGAAGTGGGAGCACATCACCATGGACTTCATTACGAAGTTACCCTGCACAGCGAGGGGGTATGATACCATCTGGGTGATTGTTGATCGTCTAACCAAGAGTTCTCACTTCCTACCGATCCACGAGACGTGCTCATCCGAAATACTGGCGGATCTGTTCATCAAGAAAATTGTAGCTCGTCATGGCGTACCGGTGTCTATTGTGTCAGATCATGACACCCGATTCACATCAAAGTTTTGGAAGAGATTCTATGATGCGATGGGGATGAGGATATACATTAGCACGGCTTATCATCCTCAGACAGATGGTCAGTCTAAGAGGACGATTCAAAAACTCGAGGACATGCTCCGAGCGTGTGTGATCGATTTTGGGGGAAATTGGGATGATCACTTACCGTTAGTGGAATTCTCATATAATAATAGTTATCATGCTAGTATTGGCATGCCACCATATGAGGTGCTATACGGTAGAAGATGTAGGATGCCCGTATGTTGGGGAGACATTGGGCAGAAGGAGTTGGGAGGTGTCGAGGTGATCGAGGCTACAACTAAGTAGTTAGAAAAGATCAAGGCCTTTATGAAGGCAGCAAAAGATAGACAAAATTCATATGCTGACAAAAGGCGTAGACCGATAGAATTCAAGGTTGGCGACTGAGTTATGTTGAAGGTCTCACCTTGGAAGGGGATCATTTGATTCAGGAAGCGAGGTAAGCTAAGCCCGACATACATAGGACCTTTCCGAATCATCACACGAGTAGGAGAGGTGGCCTATCGACTTGAGTTGCCAGATGAGTTAAGTGGGATTCATCCCACTTTCCATGTATCTCATCTGAGGAATTACTTAGCTGATGAAGACATGGTGGTACCACTGTAAGATATCGAAGTAGATGAACGACTTAATTATGTGGAGCAACCAGTTGTGATCATCGATCGTAAAGAGAAAAGGTTAAGGAATAAAGTGGTTCCTCTTGTGCGTGTACAGTGGAAGCACAGGAAAGGATCCGAGTCTACATGGGAGACCGAAGAAGAGATGAGGCAACATTACTCTCATCTATTTGAGGAATAATAGGTTTCGGGGATGAAACATATATAAGGGGGTGGTGTAACACCCGGAAATTTTCTTTAAAGCTGACGGAAAAACAAAAGAAATAAAGTCCAAAGTCGAGGGACCAAACTCGCTAACGAGAGAAACTTCGATGAGTGGGAGTATAAAAGGGGGAGGGCAGCCCACACCCTCCCTATTCTTGCCAAACTCAGCCAAGGGAGAAGAGAAGAGAGAAAAAGAGGAGAAAAGCTTGGTTCGGGTGGATTCGAGCATGGAAATCAAAGTGTAGCGGGTCAAATCGAAGCTCTACTCGACGGGATCATTCATGTGAGTTATAGGACCCCTCTTTTACATGTTTTGAATGATTTTGGGGCTGGAACACATCTGAAAAACTATTTTCGGGTATTTGGGTGAAAACCCGTTTATGTATGTATGTGTATGTGTATGATTCGTTCGGGGCTTGATTTCGGGTTGGTTGTGCTTGAATGATGTCGTGGTATGCTTCCCTAAGGTTTAGAAGGGTTAATTTGAGCTCAAACAAGGTTTGGAAGGGTTTAGAGGTCGAAAGCGACGGCTGCAGTTGGGGACGAACTGCATTCTGCATCAGCTAGGGCTATGCGACCGAATTGAGGTCCATGCGACCGAATGGCATGCGACTGGGTCCACACGCACAAATGGAGTGCGACTGAGGTTCATTCTCACGAAGGTAATGCATCTGAAAGAGATGCAGATGAATGTCATGCGACTGAATGAAATGCGGATGAAGGTCATATGACTGAAGGTCATGCGATTGGAGTCCATACGCCCGTGAGTCATGCGATTGAGGTTCATATGCACGACAGGTGTACGAATGAAGGCCATTCGCATGAAGGTCATGCGACTAAGTCCATATGCCCGGATGTCATGCGACTGAGGTTCATTCGCATGGGAAGTATGCGATTGGTGGCTATGCGACTGGAGGTCCATTCGCCCAGGTGTCCTCATACGCATGGAGGACCATACGACCGAATAGGGTCCATACGCCCGAATGACCATAGTATTGTCTGACTTTAGGGAAAGTGCATACGTAGGCTCGGACCTTTAGGGTTGTTGATGATGTGGGGGCACGAACGATATAGGATGACGCATGATGATGGGTGATGCCGTATGGTTGTTGATGTGATGCGCGTGAGTTGGATGACATTGATGTCGTGCGCTCGTGCACGTTGTATGCTATGCATGATGTATGTTATGGGTGTGCAATGTTGCCCTGTGTGATTGATGTTTTACATTGCTTGTATGTTCCTTATTATTATGTATGTTTATCTTTCTGTGGCTTTACGTTGAATGTTAATGAATGAAATGAAAGTATTATATAACGTAAAGTGGAAGATAATGGAAAGAGGAACGTAATGAATGAATGCATGCATTAATGAATGAATGAACGAACGAAAGGCTTGCAAGCATATGTATGAGGTTAGCGACTCTATGTCGCAACAGACTCGAAAGGGGCCCTTGTCGCGTACTCCGGTACTGTGTCAGTCTTCGGACATGAGTCGGGGGTTTGTGTACATGCCCCGACACAGTATCAGTCTTCGGACATGAGTCGGGGGTATTGCATGAGACAGGATCTAGTCGAATGGATAGAGGATCGCATGCTTCGGTACTCTGTTAGTCTTCGGACATGAGTCGGGGGTTTGTTTACAGGCCCCGGCACAGTATCAATCTTCGGACATGAGTCGGGAGTAGTGCGTGAGAATGAGATGAGATGAATGAGAAATGAATCGCGTACTCCGGTACTTTGTCAGTCTTCGGACATGAGTCGGGGGTTTGTGTACAGGCCCCGGCACAGTATCAGTCTTCGGACATGAGTCGGGATTATTGCGTGAGTTGATGAACGAGAAAAGTATGATATGTATGTAACGAATGAATGTATGAATTGAACGTTAACAAAATATCATAGTAAAGAACGAAGCGGGATCCTTGTCATTCGACCTCAGTAATCGTGGCTGTGTGCCACGAGGAGGGTAAAGATTGACGGGATCTAGATGAGAAGTGAATGATAATGATGTCAGTGAATGAACGAAAGTTAACGAACGTAATGAAAGATAATAACGATATTATCTATATGTACGTATGATCTGTGATCATGTACGAAGGTATAGTATGATTTGAAAGAAAATAATAACGGTTTTAACGAAAGAAAAGTATGTTTTATTTAAAACTAGAACTCACTCAGCAACGTTGACTTTTGATGTGTTTCCAGTTGGCAGGTATGTTGCTGAGGATGACACGGGGAGACTACTCAGCTCTTTTGGATGACATACTTTTGTATAATGTTTTTTCATTGTAATACGAACAAACGATGCTTTGTAGTGAATGTTGTATTAACTTGCAAAAGCATTTATATAGAAATGAAATGTATGTTTTAAATGTTTCCGCTGCAACGCTTTTATGTAAGAGTAGGAAAATGTACGTCTTTGTGCGATGATTGACCAGCTGTAAGCATCCCGGGAACGGGGCCATACAAGTTGGTATCAGAGCCAAAGTTTAAGTGAAATGGGTAAATTTTCAAAATAAACCTTAACTTAAACTGAAAATGGGACGGAAAGGGAAGGGATGCCAGTATGAGTAGCTGCATGCCATCAGGTATTTTCTTAATGTTAACCGGTATTATGTGTGCATGTTATGTGGTTTATGTGTTGCTGGTAGATTTAGATACTGATGTAGTCAGGACAGGTAATGCTCGGGGTATGAAGAGTAAAGTAAGTAGCTAATCACAACTGGCCACTGTAATTAGGGTCTTACTATACTTGACATAAACTGAGCTATTCCCTTGAATGACCGTGTTGGTGTTTGAATCTTTCAGTGTGTGTTAGAGAATGGCCGGTGGTAGATCATCGAAGGATTCACGCGGTGGAGGTCATGGTGGACATGGTGTTGAACCGCGGGTCACAAGAGGAAGACCCAGAATGGAGAAAGTGGTTCATGAAGAACCTGAGACCCCTCATCCGGAGGGCAGTGATGAGAGTGCTAACCTGAGAGCCTAGATGAGGGAGGCGGTTGCGGAGGAAGTGCATCAGGCCATGCAGACGATTTTACCGTATGTGGTGATCGAAGTGATAAAGGCTATTAGAGATGGGGAGAGACAGGAAGGGGGTAGACCTTCGGGTGAAAGGAGACGACCCGAGACTGAAACGGTTCTCTCCAATAATGAGGAAGAGGAAGAAGAGCCTGTGCAGGAGGTGGAAAGAGGTTGTAACTATGGGGCGTTTCAACGATGCAAGCCCCTAACTTTTGATGGCAATGGCACTGCTGCTGCTGCTCACCGATGGGTGAGGGAAATGGAAGCTGTTCTAAACATCAGCGAGTGCCGAGAAGACCAAAAGGTAAAGGTTGCTGCCCACTCTTTCATGGACTCAGCCTTGTGCTGGTGGGACAACATAGTCCAAGTTGAGGGTAGCCGGGCTATCGGAAGGATGAGATAGTCAGAGCTGAAAAGGCTGGTGATTGAGGAGTTCTGTCCTCACCGTGAGATGGATAAAGTTGAAAGGGAGTTCCTGCAGTTAGAGGCAGGGACAATGACACATCAGCAATATACCACCAAATTTAACAAAATGGCACGGCTGGTGCCAGATCAGGTGACACCTCTTTCCCGGAAGATCAAGAGGTATATTCAGGCCTTGCCGGCGGATATCTGTAGGCACATGATCGCTGCCCGACCAAGCACGTTAAAGTCGGCGGTTGATCTAGCGGGAAGGTTGTACGACGAGCGGGAGGCGATGGCGGTAACGGACGAAGCGGAGGAGCGAGCCTATGTTAAGAAGGGGAAAGGAAGGCGAGACAATGATGGTGGATTTGTGTCTGAAGGTACGGCGTTAAGGGACGATGATCGGAAGAGAATAGAAAGCAGAGGAGAGGTATGCATGAAGTGTGGTAGAGGTCATGAGGGGGAGTGCAAGTGGGGACTGAACGTCTGTTTTCAGTGTGGGAAGGAAGGCCACAAGGCGAGGGATTGCCCTGTGGATAAGTGCTACGACTGCAGCGAGACTGGACATTTGAGCAGGGATTGTAAGAAGTCAAAGGCAGGAAGCTCCGGTGTGAGGAAGGGGAACAGAGGGTGAAGGCTAGAGATTTTGCCATGACCAAGAGGAGGCTAGAGCGGACTTCGACTTGACATCAGGTACGTTTCTGGTAATTTAAGTTTGTGCACTTATGCCTTGAATGCGATGCTAGTAGTAGTTTCGTTCCTACTGCTTTCTGTTGTAAGTTGCATGTTAGGAGAAGGAACATCGATGAGCCCTTCGATGTAGAGATTGCTATTAATGAATTCTCTAGGTTACCTGAGTCCCTAGAGGATTGCGTGATAGAATTGAGAAAGCGTTTGTTCCTGCTAGACCGTTCAGGACGGACTTGGGTGGATAGGCGTACACCATAAAATGAATGGGCTAGCAATCCACGAGGCGTGGACGTATTGCCTACTTGGCCGATGTAAGGCATGTGGATATACTAATATCCCAACCGTCAGATGTACTGAGACCCGAGTAAGGATTATTGGTGGCCAGGTATGAAGCGTGATATGGTGAAGTACAAGAGTAAATGCCTTAGCTGTTTACAAGTGAAGGATGAGCACCAAATGCCGTATGGGAAGTATTGAGGCGATTGAGGCTACGAGTGAGAAGCTCGAAAGGATCAAAGCCGTGATGGAAGTAGCCAAAGAGAGACAAGAAGTCGTATGTTGATAAATGACGTAGAGCGATTGAATTCCAGGTGGGAGACTGGAAAAGAGATGTGACAGTATTGCCCGCAATGGTTTAAGGAACAACAGGTTTCGGGAACAAAACCCGTTTAAGGGGGGTGGACTTGTAAACCCGGAAATTTTCTTTGAAGCCGACGGAAGAAGAAAAGAAATAAAGTCCAAAGTTGAGGGACCAAACTCGCCAACGAGAGAAACTTGGATGAGTGGGAGTATAAAAGGGGGAGGGTAACCTACACCCTCCCTATTCTTGCCAAACTCAGCCGAGGGAAGAAGAGATAAAAGAGGAGAAAAGCTTGGTTCGGGTGGATTCGAGCGTAGAAATCGAAGTGTAGCGGGTCAAATCAAAGCTCTACTCGACGGGATCGTTCATGTGAGTTCTAGGACCCCTCTATTACATGTTTTTGAATGATTTTGGGGTTGGAACACATCTGGAAAACTATTTTTAGGTATTTGGGTGAAAACTCGTTTATGTATGTATGTGTATGTGTATGTGTATGATTCGTTCAGGGCTTGATTTCAGGATTGGTTGTGCTTGAATGATGTCGTGGTATGCTTCCCTAAGGTTTAGAAGGGTTAATTTGAGCTCAAACGAGGTTTGGAAGGGTTTGGAGGTTGAAAGGGATGGCTGCAGTTCAGGATGAACTGCATTCTGCATCAGCTAGGGCTATGCGACCGAATGGAGGTCCATGCGACCGAATGGCATGCGACTGGGTCCATCCGCACGAATAGAGTGCGACTGAGGTTCATTCGCACGAAAGTAATGCGACTGAATGAGATATGGATGAATGTCATGCGACTGAATGAAATGCGAATGAAGGTCATGCGACTGAAGGTCATACGATTGGAGTCCATACGCACGTGAGTCGTGCGATTGAGATTCATATGCACCACAGGTGTACGACTGAAGGCCATTCACATGAAGGTCATGCAACTAAGTCCATACCCCCAGATGTCATGCGACTGAGGTTCATTCGCATGGGAAGTATGCGATTGGAGGCTATGCGACTGGAGGTCCATTCGCCCAGGTGTCCTCATACGGATGGAGGACCATATGACCGAATAGTGTCCACACGCCCGAATGACCATAGTATTGTCTGACTTTCCGGGAAAGTGCAGACGTAGGATCGAACCTTTGGGGTTGTTGATGATGTGATGGGTACGAACGATATAGGATGACACATGATGATGGGTGACGCCGTATGATTGTTGATGTGATGCGTGTGAGTTGGATGATGTTGATGTCGTGTGCTCGTGCACGTTGTATGCTATCTATGATGTATGTTGTGGGTGTGCGATGTTGCCCTGTGTGATTGATGCTGTACCTTGCTTGTATGTTCCTTATTATTATGTATGTTTATCTTTCTGTGGCTTTACGTTGAATGTTAATGAATGAAATGAAAGTATTATATAACGTAAAGTGGAAGATAATGGAAAGAGGAACGTAATGAATGAATGCATGCATTAATGAATGAATGAACGAACGAAAGGCTTGCAAGCATATGTATGAGGTGAGCGACTCTGTGTCGCAACAGACTCAAAAGGGGTCCTTGTCGCGTACTCCGGTACTGTGTTAGTCTTCGGACATGAGTCGGGGGTTTGTGTACAGGCCCCGACACAGTATCAGTCTTCGGACATGAGTCGGGGGTATTGCATGAGACAAGATCTAGTCGAATGGATAGAGGATCGTAAGCTCCGGTACTGTGTCAGTCTTCGGAGATGAGTCGGGGGTTTGTTTACAGGCTCCGACACAGTATCAGTCTTCGGACATGAGTCGGGAGTAGTGCGTGAGAATGAGATGAGATGAATGAGAAATGAATCGCGTACTCCGGTACTTTGTCAGTCTTCGGACATGAGTCGGGGGTTTGTGTACAGGCCCCGACACAGTATCAGTCTTCGGACATGAGTCGGGATTATTGCGTGAGTTGATGAACGAGAAAAGTATGATATGTATGTAACGAATGAATGTATGAATTGAACGTTAACAAAATATCATAGTAAAGAACGAAGCGGGATCCTTGTCATTCGACCTCAGTAATCGTGGCTATGTACCACGAGGAGGGTAAAGCTTGACGGGATGTGGATGAGAAATGAATGATAATGATGTTAGTGAATGAACGAAAGTTAACTAGCGTAATGAAAGATAATAACGATATTATCTATGTGTACGTATGATGTGTGATCATGTACGAAGGTATAGTATGATTTGAAAGAAAGTAATAACGGTTTTAACGAAAGAAAAGTATGTTTTATTTAAAACTAGAACTCACTCAACAACGCTGACTTTTGATATGTTTTATTTAAAACTAGAACTCACTCAACAACGCTGACTTTTGATGTGTTTCCAGTTGGTAGGTATGTTGCTGAGGATGGCACGGGGCGACTACTCAGCTCTTTCGGATGGCATTCTTTTGTATAATGTTTTTGCATTGTAATAGGAACAAAAGATGTTTTGTAATGAATGTTGTATTAACTTGCAAAAGCATTTATATAGAAATGAAATGTATGTTTTAAATGTTTCTGCTGCAACGCTTTTATGTAAGAGTAGGAAAATGTACGTCTTTGTGCGATGATTGGCCAGCTGTAAGTGTCCCGGGAACGGGGCCTTACAAGTTGTTATCAGAGCCAAAGTTTAAGTGAAATGGGTAAATTTTCAAAATAAACCTTAGCTTAAACTGAAAATGGGATGGAAAGGGAAGGGATGCCAGTCTGAGTAGCTGCGTGCCATCAGGTATTTTCTTAATGTTAACCGGTATTATGTGCGCATGTTATGTGGTTTATGTGTTGCTAGTAGATTTAGATACTAATGTAGTCAGGACAGGTAATGCTCGGGGTATGAAGAGTAAAGTAAGTGGCTAATCACAACTGGCCACTGTAATTAGGGACTTACTATACTTGACATAAACTGAGCTATTCCCTTGAATGACTGTGTTGGTGTTTTAATCTTTTAGTGTGTGTTACAGAATGGCTGGTGGTAGATCATCGAAGGCTTCACGTGTTGGAGGTCGTGGTGGACATGGTGTTGAACCACGGTCACAAGAGGAAGACCCAGAGTGGAGAAAGTGGTTCATGAAGAACCTGAGACCCCTCATCTGGAGGGCGGTGACGAGAGTGCTAACCTGAGAGGGTCGATGAGGGAGGCGGTTGATGAGGAAGTGCATCAGGCCATGCAGATGATCTTACCGTCTGTGGTGACCGAAGTGATAAAAGCTTTTAGAGATGGGGAGAGACAGGAAGGGGGTAGACATTCGGGTGAAAGGAGACGGCCCGAGACTAAAATGGTTCTCTCCGATGAGGAGGAAGAGGAAGAAGACCCTGTGCAGGAGGTGGTAAGAGGTTGTAACTATGGGGCGTTTCAACGATGCAAGCCCCCAACTATTGATGGCAATGGCACTGCTGCTACTGCTCATCGATAGGTGAGGTAAATGGAAGCTGTTCTAAATATCAGTGAGTGCCGAGAACACCAAAAGGTAAAGTTTGCTGCCCACTCTTTCGTGGACTCAGCCTTGTGCTGTGGGACAACATAGTCCAAGTTGAGGGTAGCCGGGCTATCGGAAGGATGAGATGGCCAGAGCTGAAAAGGCTGGTGATTGAGGATTTCTGTCCTCACCGTGAGATGGATAAAGTTGAAAGGGAGTTCCTGCAGTTGGAGGCGGGGACAATGACACATCAGCAATATACCACCAAATTCAACAAAATGGCACGGCTGGTGTCGGATCAGGTGACACCTCTTTCGCGGAAGATCAATAGGTATATTTAGGGCTTGCCGGCGGATATCCCTAGGCACATGATCGCTGCCCGACCAAGCACGTTCAGGTCGGCGGTTGATCTAACGAGAAGGTTGTACGACGAGCGGGAGGCGATGGCGGTAATGGACGAAGCGGAGGAGCGAGCCTATGTTAAGAAGGGGAAAGGAATGCGAGACAATGATGGTGGATTTGTGTCTGAAGGTACGGCGTTGAGGGACGATGATCGGAAGAGAATAGAAAGCAGAGGAGAGGTATGCAAGAAGTGTGGTAGAGGTCATGATGGGGCAGTGCAAGTGGGGACTGAACGTCTATTTTTAGTGTGGGAAGGAAGGCCACAAGGGGAGGGATTGCCGTTAGGTACGTTTCTGGTAATTTAAGTTTGTGCACTTATGCCTTGAATGCGATGCTAGTAGTAGTTTCTTTCCTACTGCTTTCTGTTGTAAGTTGCATGTTAGGAGAAGGAACATCGATGAGCCCTTCGATGTAGAGATTGCTATTAATGAATTCACTAGGTTACCTGATGCCCTAGAGGATTGTATGATAGAATTGAGAAAGCGTTTGTTCCTGCTAGACCGTTCGGGACAGACTTAGGTGGATAGGCGTACACCATAAGATGAATGGGCTAGCAATCCACGAGGCGTGCACGTATTGCCTACTTGGCCGATGTAAGGCATGTGGATATACTAATATCCCAACCGTCAGATGTACCGAGACCCGAGTAAGAATTATTGGTGACTAGGTATGAAGCGTGATATGGTGAAGTACAAGAGTAAATGCCTTACCTGTTTACAAGTGAAGGACGAGCACCAAATGCTGAATAGGAAGTATTGAGGCAATTGAGGCTACGAGTGAGAAGCTTGAAAGGATCAAAGCCCTGATGGAAGTAGCCAAAGATAGACAAGAAGTCATATGTTGATAAATGACATAGAGCGATTGAATTCCAGGTGGGAGACTGGAAAAGAGATGAGACAGTATTGCCTGTAATGGTTTAAGGAACAACAGGTTTCGGGAACGAAACCTGTTTAAGGGGGGTGGACTTGTAACACCCGGAAATTTTCTTAACAAAAGTGAAAGATTAATGATAAAGAAAAGTGGAACGTAATTAAAATAATAAAAGTCTTGCAAGCACATAGGAGGTGCACGACCATGTTGTTGTTAGCTCAACTGTGATGCGGGTTAGCTACCCCAAAGGATGCACACAGGGTCAATCTTTGAGATTGGCATGATCTTTGTAGTATACCCTAGGTGAATGGGTCAGCTTCATGCACATAGTTCGTGGTCTATTTATAGACCACAAGCCCAACACCAATTTTCGCGCACATCGTTCGGGGTATTGCATATCGGTCCACATAGACAGTGAAAGATAAAATTAAAAAGTATGAAATGAACAAAGTTGTAAAGAAAAGAAAGAAAGAAAGAAAGCATTAGCTTGATGTATAGTTGATGCGTGCTCACGTACAAAAGTAAGGAAAGTATTTTATAAAAAGAGTATTTTCATATATATACATTATACAAGGTATTTTAATACTTTTTAAACTAGGACTCACTCAGCAACGCTGACCATTATACATTTTCAGTTGGCAGGTAAATATTGCTGGGGATGGCACGCGGGAAAAGCTACTCGGCGGGACAAGACTGACATCCATTCAATACTTATGATATTGTTGTTTTGTAATGCAATTAAACAATCCTTTTGTAACTCAAACTCCATTGTATTGCTTAACAACAATATTTATTAATAATCATGAATGGCATTTGTTACAGTAATTCCGCTGCTTATTTTATGAAATATATATTATTATGTATCTATGATGCGATGAATGACCAACTGTGAGGTGCCCGGGAATGGGGCCTTACAACAATCGATGTTAGCTTCTTCATCATCTCATTCCGGATTCTTTTCTTCCATGATGACAACAATGATGGAAGATTTTCTATCACTGAATTTTGCAATATTTGTAAGATTCACGATATCAAGATGGTAAATATATAATTTTTTTGTTTACAACAATTATTTATAACTAATACAAACCTGACACCTGACACTTGTGTGTTTTTCCGTTTCAGTCTAAAGATGTTGTTGTACTTGGAACTGTTAAATGTTTTTGTAACGATACTCCATGGTATTATGCCAGTTACAGAAAATGCAAGATTAATACCGAGAATGTTGTATGTACCTTAAATTAGATGGGTCTGATGATTCTGATAAGGTTGCCATTTTAGGATGTAAAGGTGTAAATTGCAAAGGAGAGACTATTACACCCCTTCCCTGGTAATTTGCTACAAATATCTACTTTTATTTAACAATTATTTTTTATTTAGGCTGATTTATTTTCATTAGCACACATTCATGCTATAAAAAATTAGGTAAATAATTTTTTTGATTTTTGTATGTTAGGTACAAAATAGCATTGCGAGTTCAAGACTGTACTGGAATTGTTTCTCTAACTCTGTTTGACCAGGAAGCGTTTAGACTCCTTAAGATTTTAGCTAATCAACTGCTTGACGACAATGAAGGGGTATGCATTATGTAACGAATAAAGCTTATGCATTGTCTATACATAATTACAAGTTATTTTTACTTATTTTGTTTTTTTAGTATTCTGTAGAAGGTGTTATCCCCTTGAGTTTATTCATTACTTGAGAGAAAGTTTGCAATGAAAATAAAAGTTTCCGAGTTTGACTGGGTTTGAGAATGATCTTCTCTGTTGATATGAATCAATAAGGACCGAATATGATGATTGAGTCAATGGTTGTAGTGCGGAATCAAACAATCAATGAACACTGAATACACGGAATACTCATAAATGCACTTTTGCATTGATTAGATGAACTGTTACAATAAAGGCTAGGGTTTGAGCAATCTACAGTTCAAGACACCTAACATATGATGAAACAATGTATGTTCTGATTGTCTATTCTAAATTAGAAAAGTTACCTCACATACCAGGTTTCTATTCTATTTATAGGCTGACTTAAAGCCTGTACACAAAGACTAAACTACCCTTACAACTATTAAAGAATAGTCTAAGTACAAAGTCTTCATGCGCATTTGTAGTTGGTCATCCGCATTGACTAATACGGATGAGTTGACTTTATCAGCATTTGGGCTTTCTTCAACCGTATTAGTGATTGGTCATCCGCATTGACAAATGCGGATGAACAAACACTTAGCGCATTTGTTGCTGAGCACCTGCATTAGTTAATGCGGATGAATAAAAGTCTTGTCAGCATTTGTTCGGCTGTCCGCATTTGTTAATGCAGATGAACAAATACTTGTCAGCATTAGTTCTTGGTCATCCGCATAAACAAATGCGGATAGTCGACACTTTTCTTCTTATTGTTGATGCAGATTCTTCTTCATCCGCATTGGTTCTTGGACTTGGGGAGATTTCCAGCAGAACAACCATCCACCACTTGAATTGGCATGTATGATCCTTTTAGGGTCCAATAATACTCCCCCTAAGGATTATACAGCCTATATATTTCAAGGGTTTGAGGGTGGATGAGGTTGTAAGGATTCTGCTAGGTCTTGTGTAGTAGGTGAAGATGAAATTGGAGCCGGGTCAGTATATGAAGGATCCACAATAGATTTGATCATGTTGGAGAACTGTCTTGCATCAGCTAATCTTTCTCTTGTCAACACATGGATCTTCATCTGGCTCATATTATGATGGCATCAATGGGCATCTTCCTCAGTGAGACAGGCTCCCAGATAGATACAGTAGACAATCCATCTCTGTGAATTTGGAGAGCACCATCCACATCAACCTCTAGCTTCACAATGTTGCCAAACTGCAAAGGAGTCTTCTTCTTCCTCCTTTGTTCTTTCTTCTTATTAATTCTGTCATAGGCCATCTTCAGGAGTTTGATGCACTTCAGAAAGAAGTACATATCAGCTTCACCAAGCTTATTGTTGATCTCCCTAAAGTGCCTTGAATAGATGTAGTGGATGTAGGATTCATCTAACAATCTCACCTCATATCCACTGAATAGTCTAATTTCAGCTCCTTCCTTTCCCCCCACCTTCTTTCAATTACCAACTCATAAGTTTTCTCATCATAATACACATTTGAGATTGGTACAGAAGTGTGTGTTCCAGCTACCATCTTTCTCTTCAAAGATTCAGTGGGTTTCACCCTAAGTTCAAGGAATACCACTTCTTCAGCTAGTGTTCTTTGTTTCTTCTCGAGGGGCTTGATAAAGGATCTATCCTTCCTTATGCAAATAGCCTTTAGAGATTTGAAGTTGTCAGTTCTCTTGAACATTCTCAGAATGTCTTCAAATTCATATCCCCTGAACATAGCCTTGTGATTGATCAATCTCAGATTGGTTAGTTCCTTCAAGTCATGGATCTCTAGAGAGTTCACCAGAGCAGAGTACTCTGTGAAGAATTAGACTAATCCAGATATCCTCTTCACCATGAACATATTCCAGTCACTGTCATACTTCCAGGTAATAATTTTCTGACCAGTCTTGCCCTAGGGAGTAGACACACCTTTAATCATCTCTGCAGTGGTGAGTCCTTCATGAAGCTCCATTTGTGAAGGCTCAGCAAACCACTCCGGATATCTATGTAGAATAGGTGCCAAGGAGTCATGATCTCCATAAGTGAGGCTCATGTCTTGAGCTGATACTCTTGTTCTTGACTTTTTTCTGGTGATTTCCTCCTCTAATTTCTTCAGCCTTTCCTTCTTCTCATTTATCAACCTAAGGATAGCATCCCTTAGGGAATTAGTCTTCATATTGCCAAGTTTCCTCCTTGTAAATCCTTGAGCAGACAGATATTCTTTCATCTCTTTGTCTGTCATGCTGTAGGGATTAGGATACATTGGTTGAGAAGTTGCAGCTGGTTTGGTTTTTGTAGTCTTGACCTCAAAGGCTTTAGGAGATTGAGTCTTTTCATACTCAGTTTCAAAAGCAGGGTCTAGCAGTTTGTTCAACTTTTCTTCTTCTGCTACCAAGCCCTCATATGTCATCCCGAACACCTCATCTGGATCATATCCATGGTCAATAAGGAATACAACTTTCACTATAAGATCATCAGACTTGGCTTTTTCTACCATCTCATACACAGATGGCTCTTCTTTGATAGGGCTTCTGCTAACTATTGGTTCATCAACCATATAGCCACCCGGTATCTCTCCTTCTTCAAGATCAAGGACTTCATCCTTTTTTTTCAATAAGGCTTCGGCTTTCTCATGTTCTTCTAAGAATTCAGCTATGGCTGCTAGGCTCCGGGGATCATCTTTTTGCTTTTTCAAGGCCGGTTCTTCTTCTTCTATAGGCCTTTTCCCTTTTGCCTTTTCAGTTAAGTACTTCCTCTTTCAGGTATATGTTTGCATACTTGGACCAGAAGAGGGTTCAGCCATTTCAGCTTCTTTAGGCAGTTCTTCAGATTTATCCTTTTCATTCATATGAACTGCAGCAGCTGCTGATTCTTCTTCTTGTTGTTGCTGTTCACAAAGCTTTCTAATTAACTCCTTTTGCTCATCAGTCAGTGACACAGCAGGCACCAGTTGCATACTCAACTCCTTTTCAATTGGACAGGACATTGAGGTATCACTACTATAGGTTCAGTAGTAGGCCTTTGGTTCACTATGAAATACCAGAAGTCATCATCAATGATATACTCTTCAGCAGAGAACATATCCAGAGCTTTGATCATGTCACTGAATTCAGCTTCTTCAATGTGGACTTCTTCTGGTTTGCTGGTGTAGACTACCATCTCCATACTTGATTCATCATGTTTTGAACCACTAGTTTCTCCTTCTTTCTCAACTTCAGAGAATTTCATCTTTTTGGTTGGAGCGGAGTCATCATCACTCTCCTCTGATGACTCTTTGTCACTATCATCTTTATCATCTCCTCCTTTTCTTTTCTCTTCTCTCTGATCACCCTATTCTGACCAACAGTTCTAACTCAGAGACTCTCTTGTTTAGAGCCTCTATCTATTTTTCAAGGTCAAGGATAGTGATAGATTGTTCTTCAATCAACCTTTCTTCTTCTTCCATTGCTAGGGTATGGATAGTCAAAGTGTCCAAGTGACCACTGACTTCATCCCTTGAGTGTTGAAGAGCATCTTTCAGTTTCTCAATCTCCTTATCTTTTTCTTTCTTCTCCATCTCATGCTTTTCTTTCACATCTCTCAACTCCTTCTCTTTCTTATCCAACTCCAAAAGTCTGTCTTGCAAAATACCAGATCTTCTACTTAGCATTTTCTCCATATTAGCAACTTTCTGAAGTAGCTCAGAGATCATCTCATCTTTTTCATCAGGCTTGTTTACTCCTGCTTTAGCATAACTTTCTGATGGAGTAGCCTCGGATGTAATTTGCCTCACAGGCATCCTGGTATGATGATCCTCCTCATCAGATGATGATTTGGATTCCTCTGAAGAGCTGGCAGAATCACCAAACTCTTGAGGTTCAGCAGAAGAGGGAGACGGGATAGGTGAATGATGAGTGGGAGATGGAATAGGATGATGGATTGGTGAGTGTATGGGTGATGTATGTGGTGAGATGATAGGTTGAGGTTGTTGAGATGGGATTGGTGATCTTTGGGGTGATGGTAATGGTGAAGGCATGAATGGAGAGGCTATATCAGCTTCATGAATAGAAAGTCCAGTGTGAAGATCACCACCTACATCACCTTATAGTGACACTGACCTCTGTCTATCCTCAGACATAGCAACTTGCTCCTCAACATGTTGTTGACTAGGTGTAGCTTGATCTTCTTCATGAACAGGCTCATCAGCAGGAGCCCCTTGTTCTTGTACCACTCCTTGATTGATCTATTGCAACATCCATGGCAACAGAGGGAAGAATGTACCCCTGTAGTAATTCCTTGGATCTCTCTTTTTGATGTACTGATAGGACTTAGCATTATAGTGAGGGATGTCCATCACTGGTCCTATAGGTGCAAGGTCAGGGAAAGCTTCATTGATGAAGCACTGAATAAATCTGGGGTACATCAAGAACATGTTTCTTCTACCCTCTTAGACATTAAGACCAATCCATTAAAGATGTATGCAGACATGTTAAAAGGATGGTTAGTACACAGAGCACATATGGCAAAGGATGTAGTCACTGGGATATCATTCCATCCAGTCTTCCTCTTGGATAAGCAATGTTGGAAGATGTGAATTAGAAATCTCCATTGCAAATCTACCAATCCTTTCACTATTTGCTTTCCTTCATAACCACCTTCATGACCAATGTTGGCAAAGAAGGTCATAATCTCATTATCCTCAAGCTCCAAAGGAGTATCAGCATCATCTCCAAACTGTAGACACTGTCTCACAATTTGCTCAGTAATGACAAGAGTGTGGTCATTTGTGATTCTTCTAGTTAAGGTCCTCACACCATCAACTTCTACTACTTCAGCAGTTCCCCAGAATGATCTTATGAAGTTGTGACGCCCTAAACCCGGTAGGCACGTCACATAGTTAGATTAACATTTTAAATACAAATCAGAGCCTTTGTCATACAGCGGAAGACTAAACATAATTACATGTCAACCCAACTTTATAAAAACATTTTACATATAATAGTATTTGTTTATACATATCCTTTTTACACTATTAACAGGTCCTACATCCTATGCCAGCAGCTACTCCAGGATAGCATCCTTATTCAGCTCATACTTGCTTTCCTCTATTATTAGAGGATTCTTCCTTACCTAGCACACATACAACACACTCAAAATATCAGATAAACTGATGAGTTCTAACTTTTATTAAAACATTTACAACATTTCATCAGATACAAAAGTCATATTTATATTGGCAATATAATAAAATCAATTTTAACTTTACTTTGTCCCACCGGACTCGTCCCACCGGACGTCATAATTTTGTCCCACCGAACTCGTCCCACCAGACGTCAGTTTCCCACCAGAAACTGTAATTACTATCTCTCATCCAGTAGGATGCCAATTTAATCATCTAGGGTCGTCACCACAAGATGTTCACAAAGCTGAGTGATCGTCATCACTCCTTCTCACTGTACAGTCTACACACACACACAGGCATCTTACCCTAATTGGCCTGTTGAGATTTACATTACATCAAAACAATTTCTTTACTTATTGCCAATATTTTCACATTAATTTACACACCATACATCTTTCTTTTAGCACCAGTTTTAATACATTTTCATCTGTCATTAAACCCCATATGACCCATTGGAATCAATACCATCACGTAATGATTTACAATGTTCAGATAACCATTCATTGTCCCAACCATTCATCCTCCTAACTTTACCCTAACAGCCCCACGAGCTGTTAGTAATGTATACCATTATTATCACAATTCTGGTGCTAAAACATTCAAATTATTCATCATTGTATGTGCTAGCCCGCATGTTAAAACCACATATTTAAAAAGGGCTTAGAACTCACCTTATTAACTTCCTCATGATAATCTACACAGTCCACGTACACGAGATAACTAATCCTTCTTCTAATCAAGGTATATCTAAAGCAATAAAACTTCATTCAATAAACTATTCTCAAACAAGACTCCTATGCGAATGAACACTTATGCGAATGAGCACTCATGCGACTGGACCTATGCAGATGAACATCAATGTGGATGAGCATCCAATCGTGCAAATGGACCATATGCGACTGAACCTTCAGTCGTACGACTGACCATTCATTCGCACAACTGAGTCCTCATTCGTGCATAGTGATCACCCGTCTTCATTCGGTCTTCTAACCAGGCGACTGGGTTCTCAGTCGCACGACTGAACCTTTATTCGCACTCAGTCGCACAATTAGACTCTCATTCGCACGACTGAGGCATGCGACTGAGCCCATTCGTCTGAAACGGATCAGCAGCTGTGTTCTTGACGTTTTTGATCCAAACTTACTCAAAATTTGAGTTTTAACCATTCAAATCATGTCATATTCAAAACAGATCATATACACATCGTTTACAGTGATTTCAGATCATTATTTCATCAAAACTTCACAAAAAGTTAGATCCGAATTCCCGGATTTTAACTTAGAAAAGAACCAGACCAAATTAATGATTTAAACGTGTTATTAGATCAAATTCAATCATATACACAGCTTATAACATATCAAGATTGATCCGTGACATCCAAAACTTACCAAAACGGAGTTGCCTTAGTCGATTTCGTGAGAACAGGGGTGTTTGGGTGTGAAGGGAACAGGGTAATGAAGATAATGCAGATAGAAATCTGCTTTTAAACTCTCTGCACCGCCTTACTTATCCACACATACTTCTTAACCGCCTTACACCCAGTCACACGACTGGACCTCATTCGCACGACTGAATCATGCGACTGAAGTCTATAGGCCTACCATTCGTGCGATTGAGTCTCATTCGCACGTAAGGGGTGCAACTGAAGTTCATTCGCATGCAAGTCATGCGACTAAAGACCAATCTTACAAACAAACTCGAGTTAATTAATTAAACATAACTATAATACAATTACAAGTCCGGATTTAGAAACCGGATGTTACAACTCTCTCCCCCTTAAATAGGTTTCGTCCCCGAAACCAACTATTTAAACAACTGGGGATAATATCTCCTAATCTCATCTTCTGATTCCCAGGTGAAATCAGACCCCTTTCTATTTGAACACTTTACTTTAACTAATTCAATGGTTTTATTTCTCAATCTTTTATCTTTCTGTCCACTATAGCAGTAGGTTTTTCAACATAATTCAACTTATCATCCACTTCTATATCATCTAAAGGCACGTAGGCATTTTCATCGGCTAAACACTTACGTAACTGTGATACGTGAAAATTTGGATGGATTCCTTGCAACTGATCAGGTAATTCTAGTTTATAGGCTACTTCTCCAATTCGTTCTTTAATTCTAAACGGTCCTATAAAATGAGGACTCAACTTTCCCTTCTTTCTGAATCTGATAATTCCCTTCCAAGGAGATACTTTCAACATAACTCTATCTCCTACTTCAAACTCTATATGCCTTCGCCTTTTATCTTCATAAGACTTTTGCCGATCTTGAGCTGCTTTAAACCGAGCTTTTATCTGATCCAACTTCTCATTTGTAGCCTGTACAATTTCCAAACTACCCAACTCTTTCTGCCCAATTTCTCCCCAACATATCGGACTCCTGCATTTTCTGCCATATAACATTTCATAAGGGGCTCTCCCAATTGTGGAATGATAATTGTTATTGTAGGAAAATTCAACTAATGGCAAATGACTATCCCAGCTACCACCAAATCTATAACACAAGCTTGTAACATATCTTCAACTGTTTGGATAGTCCTTTCAGTTAACCCATCAGTTTCTGGATGAAAAGATGTGCTGTGTAATAAACGAGTACCCATATCTTCATGAAACTTTCTCCAAAACCTCGAAGTAAAACGTGTATCTCTATCCGACACAATAGATAATGGCACTCCATGACGAGCAATAATTTTTCGAATAAATAGTTCTGCTAACTTCTCAGAGTTATACGTTTCTTTGATTGGTAAGAAATGCCGCTACGTGTCAACCTATCCACTATGACCCAAATGGTATCATAACCTTTAGCTGTACGCGGAAGCTTAGTTATGAAATCCATGGTCAACTCCTCCTACTTCCATTTTGGGATCTCTAAGGGTTGAAGCTTACCATATGGCTTTTGATGCTCAGCTTTAACTTGAAGACATGTCAAACACCTATTCACATACTGCATCACATTAAACTTCATACTTGGCCACCAGTATTCTTGTTTTAAGTCTTTATACATCTTAGTAGCACCAGGGTGTATAGAATATCTGGATTTATGAGCTTCATCTAGTACCAACTCTCTCATCTTAATTGGAACCCACATACGACCACATTTTATCTTAACCCCAAAACTATTTTCTTCCAGATCTTTTGTTTGACCTTTCATTCGTTCTTGTTTCATGTTCTCCTCCTTTAATGCTTCTAGTTGAGCTTCCCTTAACTGATGCATAAAATCTGGGGTTATCACTAACTTATATGACTTAACTCGAATCGGAGGGTGTTCATTCTTTCTGCTTAACGCGTCAGCAACCACATTTGCTTTACCAGGATGGTAAAGTATTTCACAATCATAATCTTTCACCAATTCTAACCATCTCTGCTGGCGCATGTTTAATTCTTTCTGATCAAAGAAATATTTCAAACTCTTATGATCCGTGTAAATTGTACATTTCGTCCCATATAAGTAATGTCTCCATATCTTCAAGGCAAACACCACTGCTGCCAATTCCAGATCATGCGTTGGATAATTCCTTTCGTGGTCTTTCAACTATCTGGAAGCATAAGCTATTACTCGTCCCCTCTGCATCAATACACAACCTAAACCTTGATACGAAGCATCTGAATAGATTACTAAATCTTCATTTCCATCTGGCAACGACAACACTGGTGATCAAGTTAATTTCTGCTTCAGTTCTTGAAATGCATTTTCTTGTTCTGATCCCCATACGTATTCTTCATTCTTTCTTGTCAACTTCATTAACGGGGATGCAATTTTGGCAAAATCCTGAATAAATCTTCTATAATAACCAGCCAGACCCAAGAAACTGCAAATTTCAGATGGCGTCTTTGGAGGACTCCACTTCATTATTGTTTCAATCTTTGCAGGATTTACTAAAATACCTTCTGCATTGATCACATGTCCTAAAAATTGTACTACCCGTAACCAAAATTTACACTTAGAAAATTTTGCATAAAGCTTTTCTCTTCTCAACCTTTCCAATACTTCACGAAGATGGCAGGCATGATCTCTCTCATTCTTTGAATAGATCAGTATATCATCAATAAACACAATTACTAATCTATCTAACATTGGCTTACACACTCTATTCATCAAATCCATGAAAGCAGCAGGTGCATTTGTCAGCCTAAAAGACATAACCAAAAATTCATAATGACCATAACGCGTACGAAACGCCGTCTTAGGTATATCTTCTTCTTTAACTTTCAACTGATGATAACCAGAACGAAGATCTATCTTAGAAAACCAACTGGCTCCCTGTAATTGATCAAACAAATCATCTATTCGTGGGAGTGGATACTTATTCTTTATCGTCAATTTGTTTAATTCTCTATAATCGATACACATACGCATACTTCCATCTTTCTTTTTCACAAACAACACTGGAGCACCCCACGGGGAAGAACTGGGTCTAATGAAACCTCTTTCTAGCAAATCTTCAGTCTGCTTCATTAATTCTTTCAATTCCGATGGAGCTAGTCTGTAAGGTGACTTGGCAACTGGCTTAGCACCCGGAATTAAATCAATCCTAAACTCAACTTCACGATTTGGAGGAATACCCGGTAATTCTTCTGGAAACACATCTATAAAATCTCTAACCACAGGAATGTCCTCTATCTTTTTCACAGACTTTTGAGAATCGATCACATATACTAAATAAGATGCACATCCGCGGCTCATTAACTTATCAGCCTTCATCATAGATACTATCTTTAGAGTTGACTCCTTTCTATCGCCATATACATTAATCATTTTTCCATCCGGTGCTCTCAATTGAATCAACTTCTTATTGCATACAATATGGGCTTCATGGTTTGCCAACCAATCCATACCTAAAACTACATCAAACCCTCCTAATACCATAGGATATAATTTAACAGGCAATCTATATCCTTCTAATTAATAAAGCAACCCTCAATCATACTACTAATTATCACAGATCTATCATTAGCAGTTTCAACTATAAAGGCTACCTCTAATGGTCGAACTTCACACGCAAGCATGGAGCAAAATTAACAGATACGAAACTTCCACTTGCACCAGAATCAAATAACATATTAGCTGGAATCCCATTAACTAAAAACATACCTGAGACTACATCTGGCAAAGCTTTAGCCTCACTAGCTGACATAGAATATGCTCGCCCCTTAGCCACGCTCGACCCTTCTCCTGACCCTCTCATTGTTCTAACCGGTTCAGGCTTTCTAACTGCTAACTTTGGACATTCACTTCGAGTATGCCCCGTTTCTCCACATTCATAACATCTACGAAGGCCTTCACTACATTCATTAGCATAATGTCCTAACTTTCCACATTTAAAACAAGTTCTACTACCGATCATACATTCACCCTTATGTAGCTTGCCACATTTCCCGCAACGTGGCAACTCATTTATGACATTCCTTTGGAATTGGCCCCTTCCAAATCTACCCTTCTTCTGGAAACTTAAATTCTCTAATCTTCTCTACGCTGCAGGTTCTTCCCGTTTCCTTCTACTTTCATCAGGAGTAACATCGCTACCAAAACTTCTTGATACATATCTGCTGCTAAGTTTACCGTCAACTGATAATCGGGGCAGATGATCTAACTAACTTTCTAACCTCCTGAGGCAACCCCTGGGTATATCTTAAGATTTTCTTCTCTTTAGGAACCACTAAATGTGGCACCAATCTCGCCATCTCTTCAAACTTAGACGTATATTCCCTATGGGACATATTACCTGCCTGAAACTGCAGAAAATTCATCTTTACTCGATCCATTTCGCCTTTCGGGCAAAACTTGTCTGACACTAACTTTTTAAATTCAGGCCACAACATTTTATCAGTAGCCTCTTCACCTAACGTTTAGATTATCGTATCCCACCAATACAAAGCCTCACCTACAAACGAGTGGGCTGCAAACTTTACTTTTTGATCTTCCCTACACTCACTCAACTTGATCACAGCTTCCGTTTCACGAAGCCATTTATAAGTGGCTACCACATCCATAGCCCCAGAAAATTGTGGAGGATTACATTCTTTAAATTGGCTATACGTGACTCCCTTTCTCTCACTAGACCTCTCAGCTTTATCAACATTCCTATTCTCATCAGGTCTAGCTACATTCAAGGCCTTACGAACGTCCTCAGCAATTGCATCACGAAATTGCTATCTCGTCATACTAAGCACCTCTGTGCTTTCATCAACATTTCTTTCTGAGGTTCCACCTTGCATTCTTTCACTCTCCCTATCAGCCATAACCTATTAAAACAAGATCAGGATTATTTGGTACTCGCATGCAAGTATATAACCAGAATACTATAAGTAAAGTAAATTATTAATAATGTTGGCCAAGTACTATTAATTGTTTACTTTACTTTTACTATTCTCGTTATTCCTTATCATGTTCATCCCATCACCTTTTTTGTTTTAATAAACTATTCTATCTACCTATCCCTGCTGGCATATCTATTTTCTAGTTAAAGTCTAGTTATTAAGACACTAGATCCCTTCAACTACTGCTCTGATACCAACCTGTCACGCCCTAAACCCGGTAGGCACGTCACATAGTTGGATTAACATTTTAAATACAAATCAGAGCCTTTGATTTTTAACCATTCAAATCATGTCATATTCAACCTGTGACGCCCTAAACCCGGTAGGCACGACTGATACCAACATGTGACGCCCTAAACCCTGTAGGCACGACTGAGGCATGCGACTGAGCCCATTCGTCTGAAACGGATCAGCAGCTGTGTTTTTGACGTTTTTGATCCAAACTTACTCAAAATTTGAGTTTTAACCATTCAAATCATGTCATATTCAAAACAGATCATATACACATCGTTTACAATGGCTTCGGATCATTATTTCATCAAAACTTCACAAAAACTCAGATCCGAATTCCCGGATTTTAACTTAGAAAAGAACCAGACCAAATTAATGATTTAAACGTGTTACTGGATCAAATTCAATCATATACACAGCTTATAACATATCAAGATTAATCTGTGACATCCAAAACTTACCAAAACAGAGTTGCCTTAGTCGACTTCGTGAGAACAGGGGTGTTTGGGTGTGAAGGCAACAGGGTAATGAAGATAATACAGATAGAAATCTGCTTTTAAACTCTCTGCACCGCCTTACTTATCCACACATACTTCTTAACCGCCTTACACCCAGTCGCACGACTGGACCTCGTTCACAAGTCTGAATCGTGCGACTGAAGTCCATACGCCTACCATTCGTGCGATTGAGTCTCATTCGCACGTAAGGGGTGTGACTGAAGTTCCTTCGCATGCAAGTCATGCGACTAAAGATCAATCTTACAAACAAACTCGACTTAATTAATTAAACATAACTATAATACAACTACAAGTCCGGATTTAGAAACCGGATGTTACAGAAGTTCTCATATATAATAGGTCTAACTGTAATGCGACTAAAGACCAATCTAATCATATCTCTTAATCCTTCTGCCTCAGTAACATCAGGGTCAAGATAACCACTGACATTATGGAGCTTGCTCCATGTGACGTTTGCCATTGTACCCTGCATTCAAGGCATATGAATTAGAATAATGAATAAGATATATCAGAAAGTTTATCATAAATCAGACTAAGTTTATCACAGTTTGACTTTTCTTGGTCAAAATTGAGTGTTCATATGTACTGTTTCATATGAATTTGACCTAATTTGATTTAGTGATGCATGTTCATTTTGATGAATTATTCATGATTGTGTTGATTATCCTTTCTCAATTTTAACACATTTCAACCATTGGAATTGACTTTGATTTCAACATTTCTAATTTTGACATGCCCTGTTCATAGGATGAACAGAAATTATGAAAATCGATTGTTTGTTGATTTTTCTCATGATTGTCAAGTGTCTTTTAGTCGAAATTGTCAATGGTTCATGAACATTAGTTTGATTTTGCATGATTCTTTCGTGACCTAGGTTACTAAGTTCATTGTTTAGGTGAGTGTCCGACAGTTAGGGTTATTAACAGTTTAAAATCTTCACCTTTTCCTCGATAATACTGTTGTAGTGAATTGAAGATAGGTAAATTTTGGTAAATCGAACTTAGAACACAGGTTAGATGATGAAGAGGATGATGAAGATGAACAGTAACTTTAATGGCGCTCGTCGCTCTTTGTAGTCTCTCAATTTTGAAAAGTATTAAATGACATTTTGATTTTGGTTTATATAGTCACTTTAATGTGTTTCTCAAATATGATGAGTTTTAAAAACAAATGCGGTCAAGTTTTAAATTTACTGTAGTAAATGCGGTTGAGAAAATGTTCATTAGCATTTGTGTATTGCTGCAAATGCGGAAGAACAAAAGTTAATCAGCATTTGTTCATTGTTGCAAATGCGGAAGAACAAACACTTGTCAGCATTTGTTCACTGTTGCAAATGCGGAAGAACAAATTCTTCAAATTTCAACTTTCAACAAATGCGGTAGAGCAAAAATCTGTCCGCATTTCTTGAACTTGTGCATAATGATAGAGGAGTATGAGCACATTTCTTAATTTTTGATAACACAATTATACAACCAAGTTTAAGCATTGAGTTCAGCCTTTCATGAGAAATGCGGCTGAAGAAAACAAATGCGGATGAACAAGATTTTGTCCGCATTAGTTTTCATGAAAAACTTCAGTTGTGGTGAGACTAATGCGGTAGAGTGAACTCATACGCATTACTTTCACTTGTGTTTCATGACACAAAACCATTACCCGCATTGGTTGAATGCTTGGGTTACCTTCACCCGCATTAAACAATACTTTTACTCGTATTAAGTTTTGAACTTAATGTTTATGCTGTGGCTGGTTTGGCTGACTTTTCTTTGATGCTTTATCTTCGAGCAGGTCAAACGCTTGCTCACATACATAGCTACATCCACCTTCATGTTAAGCCACCAGTAGTGCGCCTTTAGATCATGATACATCTTGTCAGATTCAGAATGTATAGAATACTTAGATTTGTGTGCCTTACTCATAACTAAATCCCTCAGATTTCCATAGACAGGCACCCAAAGTCTATCCATGAAATAACGAATTCCATCCTCTTTCACCTCCAGTTGTTTATCCATCCCCCGTAACAGCTCAGACCCGATATGTTCTGCTTTTAGGGCTTCTATCTGTGCTTCCTTAACTTGTTCAGACAGACGGGTACTGATTGTAAGCTGTAAGGCTCGTACCCGTTTGGGTTTAGCTGTTTCTTTCCGGCTTAAGGCATCGGCAACCACGTTCGCCTTTCCCGGATGATACTTGATAGCACAATCATAATTGTTCAGTAGCTCCACCCAACGAAGTTGCCACATATTCAACTCCTTCTGCTCAAATATATGTTGAAGGCTCTTGTGACCGGTGTAGATAGTGAACTTGGTACCGTACAAGTAATGTCTCCAAATCTTTAAGGCAAAAACCACTGCACCCAATTCCAAGTCATGGGTGGTATAGTTCTTCTCGTGAACCTTTAGTTATCTCGAGGCGTAGCCTATCACCTTATCACGCTGCATCAAGACACATCCCAATCCTTGAATTGAAGCGTCACAGTAGACTACGAAATCATCATTACCTTTCAGCAATGCCAATATCGGTGCACTACAGAGTTTCTGTTTTAGCAGTTGAAAAGCTGATTCTTGACTCTCACCCTATTTGTATGCCGTTCCCTTACGAGTCAAGGCTGTGAGAGGTTGTGCGATCTTAGAGAATCCCTCTATGAAATGTTGATAATATCCTGCTAATCCAAGGAATTGCCGTATCTCACTCGGCGTTTTGGGTACAGCCCAGTTCTTTATTGCCTCAACTTTGGCAGGATCAACATGTATCCCCTTCTCATTAACAATATGACCTAGAAGTTACACCTCTCGTATCCAAAAGTCACACTTAGAAAATTTGGCGTATAATTGCTCATTCTTCAACAGTTCTACGATCAATCGTAAGTGTTCTTCATGATCCTCCTTGGTCTTAGAATATATCAGTATGCCATCGATAAACACAATAACGAACTGATCGAGATAGGGTTTGCACACACGATTCATTAGGTCTATGAACACAGCTGGTGCATTAGTTAGACTAAAGGGCATGACCAGGAATTCATAATGTTCATAACGAGTCCTGAAAGTGGTTTTCGAGATGTCTTCCTCATGAGCTCGCAACTGATGATACCCCAACTTTAAATTGATCTTAGAATAGTAACTGGATCCCTGAAGTTGATTGACCAGATCATCAATACGAGGTAAGGGGTACCGGTTCCTTACCGTGGCCTTGTTCAACTCCCTATAATCGATGCACATTCGAAATGTGTCATCCTTCTTCCAGGGGATCCCCAAGGTGAGGTGCTAGGTCGAATAAAGCCCTTATCTAAAAGCTCCTGAAGTTGTGATGACAACTCCTGTAGTTCGTTCGGTGCTAATCGATAAGGTGCCCTAGCAAACGGGGCTGCGCCGGGAGTCAACTAGATCTGGAATTCCACTTGGTGGTGAGGTGGTAGTCCAGAAAGATCCTTTGGAAACACCTCTGAAAAGTCACGTACTACGGGAATGTCCTCCATTTTCCTTTCTTCCGGTTGCTTATTGGTGACGAGTGCCAGAATGGGTAAACGACCTTTTCTCAATAACTTTTGTGCTTTCATGTACAAGATGATGCCTATCACCACACCACTCCTATCACCTCTGACCGTAAGGATTTCGTCACCAATAGGAATCCGTATTATTTTCTCATGGCATACGACTTCCGCTTGCTTATTAGAGAGCCTATCCATGCCTATCACTACGTCAAAACTCCCTAGCATAACAAGCATAAGATCTATAGTGAAAGTATGACCAGCAAGCTCTATCTTGCAGTCTCTAAGGATATGCGTTACATGAATCTGTTTACCGTTAGCTAATTCTACGGTGTATTTAGATTTTAAGGTGGAGGGCGTACCACTTAAAAGACTACAGAACATTAAGGACACGAAACTTCTATCGGCTCCAGTATCAAATAGTACAGTAGCAAAACACCCATTAACATAAAATCTACCAGTAACAGTCGTAGGGTCGTTTAGAGCCTCACCTGAGCCAATGATGAAGGCTCTTCCCTTAGCACCATTGTTGTTGTTGCCACCATTACTGTTGCCATTACTGTCATTGTTGTTGTTGCCATTGTTGTTGTTGTTCTGGCCATTATTATTATTGCCATTCCTATTCTTCCTCAGTTGTGGGCAGTTGCGCTTGTAATGCCCTTCCTTCCTGCATTCGAAGCATCCTTTAGGAGTCTCTTGAGTTTGTTGTGGCTTCATCAATAGTTCACCACGACAGTCTTTGGCTGCGTGTCCCATCTTCCCACAGCGCTAGCATTTGAAGGAATCACACCTTCCCACGTGATGGTAATTGCACCGGTTGCACTTAGGGTGTTTACCGCCATAACCACTAGGCCCTTGATTGTTGGGGATCACTTGATTGAAGCTTCAATTATTATCAAACCTCCGTTGCTGCTGAATTGGCTGTTGTTGCTGGGATTGAGGTTAACCACTGGAAAATGATGGCTTGTTACTGGGACCGTCCCATTTTCTCTTATTGTCGGGCACGCTCGCCACTGCGCCCCGCTTTGGTAGTCGTCCCTGTTCCACCGCTTGATCAGTTAGCTTATGAGCTAACCGGATGGCTTGTTGAATCGTAGCAGGGTTGGAAGTAGTCACCATGCTTTGAATTTCGGGTACTAATCCTCGAATGTAATGCTCGAACCTCTTATGCATGTTGTTCACCATCCCCGGGCATAAAGTGGATAGTTCATGGGTTCGGGTGGTGTAGGCCTCGATTTCCAAGCCTTGCATCTTGAGTTGCCAGAACTCCATCTCCAGCTTCTATACTTCATTACGAGGACAATACTCCTCAGTCATCATTTCCTTGAATTCAGTCCAAGTAAGCTCATTTGCCATAGCTTGGCCCAACATTTGAACTTGCGCATTCCACCAGGATAGAGCGGCACCTTCCAGGGTCCCGGTGGCATATTTCACCTGATCAACATGTGGGCAGTTGTATTTGGAGAAGACAGACGCTGTCTTCTCGAACCATCGCACCAGTCCTACAGGCCCTTCAGTCCCACTGTAGGTATGTGGTTTACAGTCCATAAAGGACTTATAGGTACACACTGGTGGTCCTGTTTTAACACAACAAACATTGGTCAGCTATCCTATACAGTTAACCAGGATATTTGATTTAACTTTCCATCATCGTTTACCTACTGGCTGTCCTGGCTGGGCAGCAGCCACTGCTGCCTGAACATGTTCGTTTTATTATGGCAGCTAATTTAGCAGGCGTTAAGTTTATGGCACCGCCGCCATGGTCTCCGGCGCCACGTCCACGTCCGCACCCACGCCCACGTCCACGTCCAGGTCCATGGACGTCCATTTTTCACTTTACATTCACAAATACAATAATGAGTAACATTAAACACATTTATCTCATTGTAGTAAAGTAAACAATAAGGAATAATGAACCATCACAACTACAACATTCTTAACAAAAATGATAACCAAGATAAATAAATTGTAAATGAGTCATAAAGCATTCACCATTGTCAAAATTTAAGTTTGTCATTCAGGTGGGGAAACAACCCTTCCCACATAGGTTTCAAAAGAGAGAAACACTACATAGTCTAAGTTATATAAAGGAAATCAATCGACAACATCTGACCCATTGCTGTCATCTTCCATCTCCTCCAGTTCCTCCTCCTCGGGTTCTTCCTCCTCGGGTTCCTCCTCCTCGGGTTCCTCCTCCTCAGGTTCCTCCTCCTCGGGGGCCTCCTCAGGATCCTCATCCTCAGGGTCCTCTGCCGGAGCAGGAACGATAGCGATCTGCAGCGCTGCCAGGCTTCTAAGGTAGCAAGTCTGTATTCGACTGCTGCATCCCGCTGTTCCCGAGCACTCACGTGTCCTCTAAGTGCTACTATACCATCTTCCATGAGGTAACACCCATTTAGGGTCTTCCCGTGTCGCTCCTCGAGCACATCCAATCGATGTCGTAGTTCGTACACCTCGTGCTGTAGTGTATCGTTATCACTCGTGAGTCGTCTGACATGTTGCTGCTCAGTATCCAGTGCAACAATCACCTGTTCGTTGGACTGCACCGTCCATGGAAGAGAAGGCGTTGACTGCCCAGCATTGTTCCTAGTCCTGGGCCTCGGAACTGGTACGCGCTCCCTATACATTATGTGGTCTACAAACTCGGGGTAGAAGCTCCAGTCTCGTGGGGGGTCACGTTCCATCAAGGCAAAAGGTTGATCCCAATCAATTTCTCCTCGAGGATAGGCTAGACAGGGCCAGTTAGGTCCATTGTCGAGTACAGGTGCGGGAGGTGGGGACTCAGATCGTGTAGGTGATGCCGGTCGCTTACCCGAAGCTCTCGACGATGATGCCATGCTGCAGAGAATGCGATGTGTATGCCAATGAGTATACAGTAGAGGAAATAAGGAACAAGTAACTAACTAACTGTGTGCGGTTATAGTCTAGTGTGTATGCAACCTAGTTCCCTATAACCAATGGATCTGATACCAAATCTGTCACACCCTCAAAATCCACATACGGGGTTTCACCGCGAGGCGCGTGACAAATCAGGATCTCAGTCATTAGTTACTCAGAACGACTCTATATGAACTAATAAACAAAATCAGAGTTTAACTTTAAAATGTGCGGAAGCGTTTAAATAATCTGAAAACTCAAATCATAGTAACATGTAAAGGAAATGCGCAAAACGTACACGCCCACTCATAATGCAAAACCCAAACATAACTGTTTAATTTCACATAATCCAAAAATAATATTTAAAACCATGCAGACAAGCTAACAATGCTAACATGTGAGTGCTCCTAGGAAACTGGCAACCTTAACCTGAGAATAGCTTACTAAACAAGTCAACACAACAGTTGGTGAGTTCAAGAGTTTGCATTTCAAATATAAAACATTAAGCAGTTTCAATGTATAAGAAGTGTATCGTAATAGATAGCTAGTCCATTAACAGTAAATATTAATCATAGTGATTTCACAATTGAAGCTGACTGTGATAAGTTTGTTGCCTCCTGCCATGACTTGCCAGGTCGTGACAAAGTTCATACGACAAAATTGCACCCGTTTGACCTCGAGTCACACAGGTGGGGCTCGTCAGACCCAGTAGTACTACCTAAATTTCCCCGCTATTCAATATTAAAAATTTGAAAGTGTGAGGACTTTTCTATGGTAAACAGCACTATATTAATATTATACACAACTTAAATATATAAAGCGTTTGTAGATTACCATATGCTATCACCCCCAAAAGAGACTATGCAAAAGAGTGGGGCATGAACTCACCTGATACGCGTAAGGGTACTTAAGGATTAACTTGACAAGGACAAGTGGAAAGACAACCTTCAGAGGTTACCTAGAACGCATAAGTACATAAGTACACGTACATAGAAATTCCAAGGAAACCCTAAGTGCTCTACACTTAAAGAACTCAAGGTTTTATAAAGACAACACACATGTGACCTAGTTGAATCGTTTGACCCGTTGGTGACATATTAGTTGAAATATGGTTTAAACCATGTATGACAACTTCACATGCAAAAGTATAATACAAATTATCCATGTGTATCACATTATCAACCCAAGTTCTACCTAGGTCATCATACCACATTTGACCATCATACAACTCATGCAAGTCCCTAACAACTAGCATGCTCAATGTAACTATAACATAACTAGTGCATCATACAAAGATCAAATCATGCATGACATATTCATATGACCCATAACTATGAATTCCTATAACCAGGCCAAAATAGATAATTAACCAATTAAACATTCATACAATCCAAACAACACATTCAACTATAATAGCATTCATCCATGAACATACTAGCATGATCCCTATGTCCCAAACTTGATAATTCCTCATATGTAAGAATTTGTACAAATAAAGTTTCCTCTTTGGGAAAGTACATCCCAAATCCATCAAACACTCAATGTATTCATGAGTTCATCACTAATATACCAATTCAAGCTCATAACAACATCTAGACATGATCAACAATACCTAACCATCATAATCCATCAATCATCATGAACAAAAGTTTCCACTTTTGGCAAGGTATGAACTAGCCTACATCATGCATAGATTTCTTGCACCAAATTCATTATCTAATACTCATGAATCATTAACAAGCACATTACATCACCAACTCATTACAATTCATCAATTTTCAATATCAAAAGTTTCTACTTTTAGCAACCTATGAACTACAACGTTCATTCCAAGGTTTCTAGCATTCATATAAACAATCTAGCACCTAATCATCATCATAAACACATCCATAACATCAATTCCTCAACAATTCAACATTTCTAGCAAAATAAAGTTACTATTCTTAGTAACCTATGAACAATGCATCAAAAACGTAACTTTCTTGCATAATCAACGTTAACTAGCATACATACAACCTAACTAAATGATAACAACATCAAACACCCAAAAATCAAAATCATCAACCCCTAATTCGTATCTAGGGTTTCAGCTGTTGGATCTTATATGCCCAAGACACATACAAGATTGATGTGGTTAGTACGTTATGATCCAAGTCGGGTCATACCCAATAACAAGCTATACAAACACCAACAAAAATTATTTGTTGAATAAGATCATACAATAAATATTGACACCTATTTAGAAAATTGGTTTTCTAAATATTGCTTTTGTGATAGAACAACATATATGGATAATTTGTTCATGAGATATTTATTTGTTTCATTATTTAAGTTGGTTAAATAATGTCAAACAAAAGTGTGTTATGTTATAAAATTAGACTATGTTTTAATTTTATAACCTAAATGCATGGAAGAGTGTTTATTTTTTACAAAATATCAAATTGGTGGAACCCAATTTTAAAAGGGGATTCGGCCGCCCAAGGGGGCCTAGGGAACACCATATTATGTCTTGTTTCATGCAAGACTTGATTACTTACACACTCTTCCATAATTTTTTACACCTTTTCTCTCTTCTCTCTTCTCTTTCACTCAAACAAGAACACTCAAAAACCTCTTGAAAATTCGGATTTGTTGGCTGAAATTTGGGGCTGAAAATTCGGATTTAGATAGTAGCTTTGGAAGATTGTTTTGGTGTAAAGCTCCCTAACATAGCAAGGTGTTTGGAAGAAGCTTGCGGGTATTACAACTTGAGTTTTTCTTCTTTGAGGGCTGCACATACAACATCATCATCATCTTCATCTTATCCTTACTTCATTATCTTGTTCTTGAAAGGTAGTTCAAGAACACCCTATCGTTGTTTTCGGATGTTGATAGCACACTATTTCATATATGAATATGATCCTTGTTTTGGGTTTTGTTTTAGTCTAAAATGGTGCAAATTTTCAGGTTAAAAACATCATTTTAAAACCCTTATTCCGCTGCGTTTTCATAGTTTAAATGGTTAAACTAGCTTGGATAAACTTGCTAAAAACCCAACAATGGCATCTAGAGCCGGATATATGGAATATGTGCTTTTAAAAGTTCTTAAAAATTCATTTTATGAGACTTTAAAACCCTTTTAGGGGCTGCTATGTTCATGTATTATGAATCCCCAAACTTTCAAAGTTATATTACACATGCTTGTGATTAAACTTTGAAAGACATGTATGTTATATTGTTTGTTTGTTTGGACAAAATAAAACCCGAAATTTCAGTTTATGTTGGCTAAAATTTCGAGGGTTTTAGTGGGGATTCATTGTTGTTTTGGATGATATGATCATTGTTCATTATGGTGCATAACCTAGCCCTTGACCTTGTGTTATTTGGATGATTGTAATGGTTGTTTTATTCATTCAATTGGGTTGTATAATCATTTGTTTGTGCTTGGTTTAAAATGTAATTTATTTATTATTGGGATGTAATAAATAAATTAGGTACTTTTTATTTTACTAGAAATCTTGTATTAGGATATAAAATCTTGTAATATAAAGATTCACAAGATGGAAGCACAAAAGGAAGACACAAGAAACATGGAGCATTTGGATGCGGTTTCAAGTGGGAGGTTCATGGAAGCCTTCTTTGTGTTGTGTTTTGTCCTTTAGGAATGTCCTATGGACCACACTTATGATGGCAAACAAGTATGGCCACTTTAGATGTTATGGTTATGCACTAATATTTGGTTGATTAATGGTTGTTTGTTTATGGTATTGTGGTTGATTGCATATATATGATGTTTGCTTAACAATCCTTTCAATGATCATAACAAACTATCTAAATGGTCCTTAATCATTAAAAGGTAATAAAAGGTTATTAATATTGTTTAATTATTTTAAAGATTGAAAGTGTTTTAATCAATGTACCATAGGGTATCTTGTATTTGAAAGCATGCAAATATGAGTACATAGAGTTTTCTAAACTAGAATTATGAAATCTCTAAATATTTAAAATGAGATCAACACTGTCCTTTTACACAACACTTGAGTCACTCGGGAACTCTTAGTGGGATAAAGGTCACCTAACCATTTTGAGGGAACTTGTGACTTAAGGTGAGAATGCCATATTCGTGGATAAAGGTCACCTAACCGCTTATTTTGGCAAACTTACACATGTGTGTAAATAGGGTGTCTTGATTTGCAAACCATGTCAAATGGATCACCTACGATGTGGTTTCCAAATGGTGTTGATAGGATTAACATGCCGACTTTACATATGATGTTTCAAGTCGATCCCATACCTCTAGAAGTTGCATATGGTTGCAACCGTCAATCGTTGACCACCTTACTAATTTAAATCATGGGATAAAGGTCACCTAACCACTATTTAAATGTAATATTGGGTTCTAGATTTTAATATGATAATGACCTCAAAAGGTATTAATTATAAAATAACAATATCGAAAATACTAAAATTGATCTTTGTTAAATTTTGTAGATGGCCATCTATAACAATGATAATCATGATAATTCATCCACGTCCGCCCAATCTTTATGAGCCATTCTCCAAAAGGAACGTCTAAATCATAACAATTTTATTTATTGGTATCGAAACTTGAGAATAGTTCTCAAGCAAGAGAAACGATCATATGTTTTTGACGATCCTATCCCCGATCAAGCTAATGAGGATGATGAGGAGGCCCATAACGATTGGATGAAGTACACTGAGGACTCCGTCCAAGTGTCTTGCCTTATGTTGGCAAGCATGACTCCGGATCTCCAAAAGGAGTATGAACATCACGGAGTTTATGACATGATAACCCAGCTGAAGGAAACGTTCCAACAGCAAGCGAGGGTTGAGCGCTTCGAAACGGTTCGAGCACCCCATGCATGTCGTATGGATGACAACCAATAGGTTTCATCTTATGTACTTAAGATGAAAAGTCACATAGACCGCCTCGAAAGGCTAACTTGTACCGTCTCGAAGGAGTTGGCCACGGATTTGATCCTCAATGGCCTTACCAAAAAGTTCCAGACGTTCGTGTTGAATTACAACATGAATGCTTGGGACAAAAGCATTGGTGAGCTTCACTCAATGCTCAAAACGGCCAAGGCGGCCATGGGTAAAAGGGTTTTACCCGTTCTCACCATCAATGAAGGTGGGAACAAGAAAAGGCCTCATCCCGCACCCAAGGCAAGAGTTGCCAAGGGCAAGGGACCCGTATGGGGAAAGGGGAAAGGGGTGGCAAGGGTGCCACCCAAAGCACAGGAGAAGAAGCAAAAGGTTGCTTCTAATGACCCATGCTTCAAGTGTGGGGAGATTGGACACTGGGCAACATAATATCCTCTAACACATGGGTATTAGCTACCGGATGTGGAACTCACATTTGCAATTTGTTGCAGGGGTTCAAAAGAAGTAGCAACTTCAACAAAGGGGATGTTAGCCTCTACATGGGTAATGGGGGCTAAAGTTCAAGTTGAAGCCCGTGGTTACTACATCTTGAAACTTCCAAATGGTTTGGAAGTAATTTTGTACAATGTTTTATATGCTCCTAGTTTGACTAGGAACATTATCTCTGTACCCCTATTAAAACATTTTGGATATGTATTATCATTAATTTGAAATGAAATCCATGTTACTTTGAATGACATGTTTTACTTTAAAGCTATTCCCATCAATGGTATCTATGAAATTGTTCATGAAAATACATTGAATGATAGCTTATTGTACCAAACTAGTACCAAGAAGCTCAAATCGAATTTGAGTGACACTTACCTTTGGCATTACCGTCTTGGTCATATAAACAAGAAAAGAATACAAATACTACAAAAGAATGGTCTTTTAAAAACAAGTGAATGTGATTCATTTGATGTATGTGAGTCTTGTTTACAAGGTAAAATGACCAGGCACCTTTTAATGGCAAAGCCGAAAGGGCAAAGGATTTATTAGGTATCTGTAAGACCCCGTTCCTGGGCACCTCACAGTTGGTCATTCATTGCATATAAAACATATAATTTTCATTACATTACATTACATAGAGGTCGTTGCAGCGGAAACATTAAAAACATCATCTTTCTTTTAAGGGGATTCCTTAAGTAATCCCGTTTATCCGAATCCTCTACAAACACCATTTTGTTTTATAAATGCATGCAACACAATATATTTGCCCATTACAAAATATCTTCTATCATATTGTATTGCAAAAAGAAAAACATTAAACGTAGGAATGCCATCCCAAAAAGAGCTGAGTAGCCGCCTCATGCCATCCTCAGCAACACTACCTGTCAACTGGAAACACATAAAATTCAGCGTTGCTGAGTGAGTTCTAGTTTTATAATAAAACATATTTTTCTTTCTTTAAAACCGTTCTTTACATACATGCGATCACACAACATACGTACACATAGATAATATTATTATCTTCATCATTCATTCGTTAGCTTTCGTTCATGTACCGTTCATCGTTAACATTCACATTCTTTCATAACTCTTTCTTTTGTTCGTACGTCTCTTACTTACATTCATACATTCATTACATTCGTCCGTACGCGCATTACGTTCATTCATACGTTCATTACATTCATTCGTTCATTACTTTCATTCATACGTTCATTACTTTCGGTGACATGTACAATACCCCGAACATTGTGCACTACTGCTGGTGCTGGACCTGTGGTAATTAATCACGAGCATTGTGCACGAAGCTGATCCAGTCACCTAGGGCAAATACATGCACCACTTATCTTCCTCTTTCATTCTGGATCAATGCCATGCGCTATACACAGAACATTGTGCACGAGTGCTGGTGCTGGACCTGTGGTAATTAAATCACGAACATTGTGCACGAAGCTGATCCAGTCACCTAGGGCAAATGGCAAGGATCCCATACATATGGTCAATCACAAAGACTGAACCCCAGTGTGCATCCTTCGGGGTAGCTAACCCGCACACCGTTGAGCTAACACCTTCATTGGGTGTGCACCTCCATACATTTGCTTGCAAGCCTTTCTTACATACATTCATTCATTAATTAATGCATACATTCATTCATCATGTTCCTCTTTCATTATCTTTCACTTTAAGTTCCTTAATACTTTCGTTTCATTCATTAATCATAACACGTAAAGTCACGGAAAGATAAACACGTATCGAAACAAGGAACATCGACATTTACAAGTCATCAGTCATCAACATTATATAGGGCCTCATCATACTTAACATACGAACATCATGCATAAACATGCAACACTATCATCATCATGCCTAACATAACTCTAAGGCCAAGAAATACTGATGAACTGTAGCAAATACGGACGAACTGTAGCAAATGTGGATGAACAAATGCCTTGTCCGCATTTCATTAGCTATCCGCATTAGTTAATGCGGCTGAGTAAATGTAACACCAGGAAGTTTGACCTTTTGGTAGGCTATGCGACTGAGCCTCAGTCGCCTGTGATTTATGCGACTAGAGGTCAACCGCATGGCTATTCGGCCGATTGAAGCTCAACCGCACGATTGGAGTTCAACCGCCCGAATGAAGTATGAGCCGCATGGAACACGTGCGATTGGGGTCCAATCGCATAGTGTTGATGCGACTGAAGGTCCAGTCGCCCCTGGACCAGATGCGAATGAGCTCGGGGTATAAAAGGGGAGCAGCTCCACTCTCCTCCCATTTTCAGTCGGGGAGAGAGCAGAGAGCGACCGGGAGAAGAGAAAGAAAGAAGGAAAGTGCTGCCCGATTGTCGAGAAGCAAGCTAAATCGAAGCTCATCAACTTCTACCTCATAATGTGAGTTCTAGAACCCCTCATTTACATGTTTTCTAATGATTTTGGGGCTGGAAACACATTAAAACCCTATTTTTGAAATAGTGAAAGTTCGACCCATTTGGGTAAATTCATGAGTAATGTGTTTATGGTAGGAAGTAGGACTTGTATATGCTTGTATGAGGTCCTAGTATGAATCCCTGAGACTAGGGAGGGTCGATTTGGGCTAAAAATGGGTTTAAGACGAGTTTGGGCACGGGAGTTCGCGACTGCAGATTTTGAAGAACTCCAGTCGCTGCCCAGTTAGGGTTATGCGACTGAAGGGCCATTCGGCCGAATGAGTGTTAGTTGATGTCTAATCGCCCGACTGAGGCTCAGACGCCCGATTGAGACTCAATCGCACGATAGGTGATGCGACTGAGGGTTTCGGTCGCATAAGTTCAATCGTAGAGAAGTTCAGTCGTACGGTTAAGAGTTAGTCGCATATAACCCAGTCGCAGAGTGTCTAGTCGTACGGAAGGAAGTTCAATCGCACGTTTGAGTACCCATTCGCATGAGTAGCCCAATCGCATTACCCAGTCGCATGGAGGACATGCGACTGGTGGTAGTTCAGTCGCCCGAATAGGGCTGATGTGAGTGAATGTAGAAGTGTATGTATAATGTATGTATGTTAGTATGATGTTGCCATGATAGATGATGAATACTGATGATATGTAAGTATTTATGTTCCCTATGTAGATGTGTCTTATCTTTTAATAACTTTACGTGAATGAATGAAAGAATGAAACGAATGTAATAAGAACGTAAAGTGAAAGATAATGAAAGAGGAACATGATGAATGAATGAATGCATGCATTAATTAATTAATTAATTAATGAACGTAAGAAAGTCTTGCATGGTCTAAGGGGCACGAGATGGATTTGACGGTTAAGAAGTCTTGGAAATGGTGCCTGGTTCTAGTAACTAGGCCTATTACGAGCCCTATGGTAGATTATGGACAGTGAGCCATAGTTGCCTTAGGAGCAACGGGGCAGTGTCTTTGTGATCTGTCACGGGATGGTTGTTACAGCAGGAGTGGTGACGATCACTCACGGGGTTAACGTGACCCCACATGAGACGTTGTCGGTCTATGGACAGAGAGCCATAGGGGCAACGACGTTGTCGGTCTATGGACAGAGAGCCATAGGGGCAACGAGGTTGTCGGTCTATGGACAGAGAGCCATAGGGGCAACCAGGTGTCGGTCTATGGACTGAGAGCCATAGGGGCACCAGGTGTCGGTCTATGGACTGAGAGCCATAGGGGCACCAGACGGATACGATATGCTTTGTCGGCTCATGGGTTGGAACCATGAGGGCAGAGATGAGAAGTGACCCTTAGAGATTTGCATGCTCGACGAATGAAAGTGGAAGGTTAAGTGGAGCATGTACCTACCCCAGGTGACTGGATCAGCATTTGTGCACAACGTTCGTGGCTAACCACCACAGGTCCAGCACCAGTAGTATGTATGATGAAAGTGGGGTATTGTACATGTCACCGAATGTAATGAACGTTCGAACGAAAGTAATGAAAGTATGAATGAATGTAATGAATGTTCGAACGTAAGTAATGAATGTATGAATGAAAGTAAAGTACGTACGAAAGTATGTAAAGTATGTATGTATGAAAGTAAACGAGAATGATGAAGTGTACACGAATGAAAGTAAGTAATGAATGATGAGTTAATAACAATGTTATCTACGTGTACGTATGATGTGTGAACACATGTATGGAAGAACAGTTAATGAGAATGAAAGTATGTTTTATTATAAAACTAGAACTCACTCAGCAACGCTGACTTTTATGTGTTTTCCAGTTCGCAGGTAGTGTTGCTGAGGATGGCACGAGGCGACTACTCAGCCCTTTTGGGATGGCATTCACTTTTTGATTATGCTGCCACATCATGTGTTGTGGGCCCTTAATGCGCGCAACACATCATGCTGCATGCAAGTGCAAGATTTCTTGATGATCCTGATAAACATGATTATTTAAGAAATCTTGTTTATGAAAGAAAAATATATGTTTGAATTTAATATCTTCTTTATGAAGAAGAATATATTTTCTTTTTATTATTTTCTTTCGGTAGAGGTCGCTGTATGACCCTATGATTGCTGAGGATTCGAATAAACGAGATTGTTCTCGTTTTCTTACGCATCAGCAGCAATCATAGAATAGTTAGGCAATGTAAGGAAAAGCTTGTATTTTGTAACCAAGACAATGATATAAAAGCTTTTATGATGAAATGTGAATGCATGTTTTATTAATTCCGCTGCGTATTTTATGATCATGTATCAAATGTAAGTTTTACGTGTGATGATGACCAACAGTAAGGTGCCCGGTGAGCGGGGCCTTACAAGTTGGTATCAGAGCAAAAGTTTAAGTAAAATGGGTAAATTTTCAAAATAAACCTAAACTTAAACTGAGAATGGGACAGAAAGGAAGAGAATGCCATCAGAGTAGTCGCGTGCCATCAGGTATTTTCTTAAAGATTAACTGGTTATTATGTGCGCATGTGATGTGAATTATGTGTACTGTTAGACTGAGATACTAATGTAGTCAGGATAGGTGATGCTCGGGGTACGAAGAGTAGAGTAAGTGGCTAATCACAACTGGCCACTGTAATTAGGGACTTACTATACTTGGCATAAACTGAGCTAATCCCTTGAATGACTGGGTTGGTGTTTGAATCTTTCAGTGTGTGTCAAAAGATGGCTAGCGGTAAACCTTCTAAGGTTTTGCCAGATAAGGGTTGTGGTGAACGTGGAGCTGAACCGTGTGTCACGAGAAGCATGGCTAGGGCGGCTGAAATGGCACTTGAAGAGCCTAAGGCCCCTCAGCTGGAGGGCAGTGATGATGGCACTAGTTTGAGGATCGCCATGAAAGAGGCTGTTGTTGAGGGAGTTCAACAGGCCTTACAGGCAATTCTGCCGTCCATGGTGACTGAGGTAATTAGGGCGGTGAAAGAGACAACTGCTATTGAAGAAAGCACGAAGGATAGCGACGACAAGAACTGGCACAGAAAGCGGGTTGCACATGACTGGCCACCCACAACAAAAAGGTTGCGAGGACGGAGGACCGGTGTGTAGCTTCGTCTGGTGCTAGGACGAGGAAGTGTGATAAGTGTGCCAAAGAACACCTCGGGAATGTAGATGGGGGACCAATGTCTGTTTCAAATGCGGGAAGCGTGGTCATGTGGCCAGAGAGTGTAGGGTGGTACGGTGCTACAACTGCAGGGGAAGGGGTCACATAAGCAGGGATTGCAAGAAGCCAAGGGCAGAGGGCGCAGGGTCTTCACGGTAATGCCGGGACAGGCTAGGATGGCCCCGATATCGTGACAGGTATGTATCTAGTAATCAAACACTGTCTTCTGTGTGTTGTCTGGTTCCGGGGCTAGAAAGAGTTTTGTTTCTGTTATTTTCTGTGCTAAGTTGCCTATTAAGAGTGGGAGTATTGATGAGCGCTTCGATGTAGAAACCGTCAAGGTAGGTCCATCAGGACTTCTGAGATGATAGGAGACCACGAGGTGGAGTTAGAAGGTCATGGATACCCGGTTAGACTACTTGTGATAACCTTAGGTGATCTCGAATGGGTTCTTGGAATGGATGGGTTGGTGGACTTCGAGGGCAAATATAGTGTGTCGCGAGGAGATGATTCGAGGATAGCGCCTGACGTGAGTTCGGTAACTGTTTATGGAAATCGGGTCACGACGATTCCGAGAGTAAACTCAGAGGCGGCTGCGGAAGAAGTGTACCAGACCATGCAGACGATCCTACCGTCTGTAGTGACCGAGGTGATGAACACTGTTAGAAATGGTGAGAGACAGGGAAGGGGGTAGACCTTCGGGTGAAACGATGCAAGTCTTTGACTTTTGATGGTGACGGCACCGCTGCTGCTACTCACGGTGTTGAGGGAAATGGAAACCGTGCTGAATATCAGCGGGTGCCGGAGGATCAGAAAGTGAAGTTGCCGCTCACTCTTTCGTCGACTCTGCTTTGTGCGGGAAGGGACAACATAGTCCAAGTTTAGGGTAGTCGGGCTACCGGGAGGATGGGATGGCCAGAGTTGAAAGGGTTGGTGACTTAGGAGTTTTGTCCCCACCGTGAGGCGAATAAAGTTGAAAGGGAGTTCCTGCAGTTGGAAGCGGGGACGATGACGCATCACCAATACCCCACCAAATTCCACGAGATGGCACGGCTGGTGCCGGATCAGGGTACACCTCTCTCGCGGAAAATCAAGAGGTACATGAAGGGCTTGCCGGCGGACATCCGTAGGCACATGATCACTACCCAGCCAAGCACGTTCAGGTCAGCGGTAAATCTACGGGAAGGTTGTACGACGGGTGGGAGGTGATGGCGATATCGGGCGAAACGGAGGAGCGAGCTTATGTTAAGAAGGGAAAGGAAGGCGAGATAGTGATGGTGGGATGGTGGCAGAAGGAAAGGTGATGAGGGTCAATGATAGCGAGAGGATAACAAGAAAGGGTGAGGAATGCGAGAAGGGTAGTAGAGATCACGAAGGGAAGTGCAAATAGGGACTGAACGACTGTTGTCGGTGTAGGAAGGAAGTCATAGGGCAAGGGATTGCCACGTGACTAAGTGCTACGATTGCGGTGAGACTGGACATCTGAGCAGGGAGTGTAAGGGGTCAAAAGCGAGAAGCCCCGTGCGAGGAAGGGTAACAGAGGGTAAAGGCAACAGCTTTTGCCATAGCCAAGGGGAGGGTAGAGCGGACTCCGACTGAACGACAGGCATAGTAGTAGTTCGTTCCTACTGCCTACTGTTGTGAGTTGCATGATAGGAGAAGGAACGTCGACGAGCCATTCGACGTAGAGATTGCTATTAATGGATTCACTAGGTTACCTAGTGCCCTAAAAGATTGAGCAAAGCATTGAGAAAGCTGTGTCCCCGTTGACTGTGGGACAGTTTCAGCTTGTGATTGGTTCATCGAATGATACGTACGCACAGTTTCGACGTTGTAGCAAACAAGTAGAATGGAAGGTCGGGAGTAAAAGAAAAGAGATAAATTTGGTTTGGGCCATGAAAGTAGTCGATTTGCCTTTCAATCAAAGTGTACCTGCAAGGAACCTGAGAGAAACTGATCTCAGTGCAGCTATAATTGGAACAACACATAGCACGATTAATGAAAGTCTTTTCATCAGTCATTGGATTCGTAAGAGGGTCATTATTCATACATAAAGAACATCAAACAAGGGCCTGGGGTAAGCAGCAACTTTACGCAAGTTGAAGGCCTTGTTCTTCAAGCATAAGGTTGAAGGTTCTCAGTGACGCTCTGAAGCACAATGATTATGACGCCGAGCCTTTGCTCGAATACTATGATGTTCCTTTAATTGTAGTAACCGTGTTCTACATGGCATGTTTGAAGTCGCAGGTGCTGGTCAAATAAACATTGATCAGTATGCATGGTTACAGACGGTGATAGTCCAAGATAGACAGAAGTCGAACATTGATAAAGATGTGGAGCAATAGAGTTCCAAGTGATGGACTGGAAAAGGAATGGGACAGTAGGGCCCGTGAGGGTTTAAGGAACAACAGGTTTCGGGGACGAAACCTAAAATAAGGGGGGTGGACTTGTAACACCAGGAAGTTTGACCTTTGGTAGGCTATGCGACTGAGCCTCAGTCGCCTGTGATTTATGCGACTGGAGGTCAACCGCATGGCTATTCGGCCGATTGAAGCTCAACCGCACGATTGGAGTTCAACCGCCCGAATGAAGTATGAGCCGCATGGAACACGTGCGATTGGGGTCCAATCGCATAGTGTTGATGCGACTGAAGGTCCAGTCGCCCCTGGACCAGATGCGAATGAGCTCGGGGTATAAAAGGGGGCAGCTCCACTCTCCTCCCAATTTCAGTCGGGAGAGAGCAGAGAGCGCCGGGAGAAGAGAAAGAAAGAAGGAAAGTGCTGCCCGATTGTCGAGAAGCAAGCTAAATCGAAGCTCATCAACTTCTACCTGATAATGTGAGTTCTAGAACCCCTCATTTACATGTTTTCTAATGATTTTGGGCTGGAAACACATTAAAACCCTATTTTTGAAATAGTGAAAGTTCGACCCATTTGGGTAAATTCATGAGTAATGTGTTTATGGTAGGAGTAGGACTTGTATATGCTTGTAAAATAGGGGTCTTAGAACTCAACTTATGCAACTTTGAGTATGACTTCTTCCAAACCGTTTGCTGTGAGCTCAAGCACCTCGAATTCGACTTCTTCTTGTTCTTCCTTCAAAAACCCGATTCTGCTCTTTCTCTCTCTAAAATCGAATGAATTGGGTTGTAAGAAGAGAGTGGACAGCCATGCCCAATTTACACCCACTTTTCTAACCTTTCTCCTTTTTGACACTTTTTACCCCTCAACTTGGGTAAAATATCTTTTCTTCTTCTTTTTTTATTAAAAATAACCGGGTGTTACAAGTCCACCCCCTTAAATAGGTTTCGTCCCCGAAACCTGTTATTCCTCGAACAAACGTGGGATGCTGTCTCATTTCTTCTTCAGTCTCCCGTAGACTCAGATCCCTTTCAGTGCTTCCACTGTATGTGCACAAGTGGGACTACTTTATTCCTCAATCTCTTCTCTTTTTGGTCAATGATTGCCACTGGTTGCTCCATATAATTGAGTCGTTCATCCACCTCCATGTCTTCCAGTGGTACAACCATGTCCTCGTCTGCCAAACATTTCCTCAGATGAGATACATGGAATGTCGGATAAATTCCACTTAACTCTTCTGGTAATTCTAGTCTATAGGCCCCGCTTTCTGAATCGAATGATACCTTTCCAAGGTGAGACCTTGAACATAACCCGGTCACCCACCTGGAACTCAATCGGCCTGCGTCGTTTATCAGCATACGACTTCTTTCTGTCTTTGGCTGCCTTCATGAAGGCCTTGATCTTTTCGAGCTTTTTCATCGTAGCCTCGATCACTTCGACGCTCCCTAATTCCTTCTGACCAATATCACCCCAACAGCGGGTGTCCTGCATCTCCTACCGTATAGCATCTCATAAGGTGGCATACCAATGCTGGCATGATAGCTGTTGTTATATGAGAATTCAGCCAACGGCAAGTGGTCATCCCAACTTCCCCCAAATCAATCACACATGCCCGAAGCATGTCCTCTAGTGTCTGAATGGCCCTTTCTGACTGACCATCAGTTTGGGGATGATAAGACATTCTAATGTGTAACCTCGTCCCCATGACTTCGTGGAATTTCTTCCAGAATTTAGAGGTAAACCAGGTGTCGTGATCAGACACAATTGACACCAGCACATCATGACGGGTCACAATCTCCTTGATGAAAAGATCGGCCAACCTCTCGGATGTATACGTCTCGCGTATTGGTAGGAAGTGACCACTCTTCGTCAAGCGGTCAACGATCACCCATATAGCATCATACCCTTTCAAAGTACGCGGCAACTTCGTAATGAAATCCATGGTGATGTGCTCCCACTTCCATTCCGGTATATCCAAAGGTTGAATCTTTCCATACGGCTTTTGGTGCTCGGCCTTCACTTGCAAACAAGTAAGGCACTTACTCACATACTCCACCACGTCGCGCTTCATTCCCGACCACCAATAATCTTTCTTCATGTCTTGATATATCTTTGTAGCATCGGGATGAATAGAGTATCGAGTCTTGTGAGCCTCATCCATAATCTTCACTCGTAGATCCCCAAGATGAGGAATCCATTCGTTCGAATCGGCTTTTAACACCAAGTGTGTTTTCACCTAATTCCGCAACCAGACCTCTTATTCGTTCGGAGTTAAGATGGTCTTCTTTTAAAGCCTCATCTTGAAACTCCTTGACCTGCTTCATCACATCCGAGGTCATAATCAGCTGGTACGCCTTCACCCGAATCGGCTCGGGCCTCTCTTTCGGCTAAGGGCATCCGCCACCACATTGGCTTTGCCCGGATGGTAATGGATCTCACAATCATAATCCTTTATAAGCTTCAACCATCGCCTTTGCCTCATATTCAAATCCTTCTGCTCGAAGAAGTACTTCAAGCTCTTGTGGTCGGTGAAGATGGTGCACTTCGTCCCGTAGAGATAGTGCCTCCAAATCTTTAATGCAAAGACCACAGCTGCTAGCTCCAAGTCATAAGTAGGATAGTTAACCTCATGAACCTTTAACTGGCGGGATGCATAATCTATAACTTTTCCCCTCTGCATTAACACGCACCCCAATCCCGAGTAGGAAGCATCAGAATAAACCACCAGATCTTCACTTCCATCGGGTAATGATAGAACAGGAGCCTGGGTCAATCTCGTCTTCAATTCTTCGAACGCCTTCTCTTGAGCTTGACCCCATACAAACTTTACATCTTTCCGGGTCAACTTGGTTAGTGGAGAAGCGATTTTGGAGAAGTCCTGAATGAATCTCCTGTAATAGCCCCCCAAACCCAAGAAACTACGGATCTCAGATGGCGTCTTTGGAGACTTCCATTGCATCACCGCTTCCACCTTTGCCGGATCCACCATAATCCCCTCCGGATTCACCACGTGACCCAAGAATTGAACTTCGCGCAACCAAAACGCGCACTTGGAGAACTTGGCATACAGTTTCTCCCTTCTCAACGTCTCCAACACTTCTCGAATATGACCGGCATGCTCTATCTCGCTCCTTGAATAAATCAGGATATCATCATAAACAACAATCACTGATTTATCCAACATCGTCCGAAACACTCGGTTCATCAGATCCATAAAAGCAGCTAGCGCATTGGTCAAACCAAAAGACATGACAAGAAACTCGTAGTGACCGTAGCGCGTGCGAAAAGCTGTTTTAGGAATATCCTACTCTTTCACCTTTAGCTGATGGTAGCCAGATCGAAGGTCGATCCGTGAGAACCAACTGGCACCTTGAATCTGATCAAACAAATCATCAATTCTCCGCAAGGGGTATCGGTTCTTCACCGTCAACTTGTTCAGCTCACGGTAGTCAATACACATCCTCATACTACCATCTTCCTTCTTTCCGAATAGGACCGAAGCACCCCAAGGAGAGATAATCGGTCTAATGAACCCTTTGTCGAATAGCTCTTGCAACTGCTCCATCAACTCTTTCATCTTTGTCAGAGCCAATCGATACGGTGCTTTGGCAACAGGTTGGGCACCTGTTATCAGATCAATCTGAAACTCAATCTCTCGTTAGGTGGCACTCCCGATAAGTCTTCGGGAAACAAGTCTAGAAAGTCACACACAACCGGACATCGGATAGTTGTGGTGTTGGCGTTTCCACATCCTTTACATAACATAAGTAGGCGTTACATCCACGCCTCATACTCTTTCCCGCCACCCGCCATTGAGATCATTTTCGGGATCGTCGTGACCCGATCACCATAAACAGTTACCGAACTCCCATCAGGCGCTATCAATCGAATCATCTTCTTTCGACACACTATATTCGCCTTGAAGTCCGCCAACCAATCCATCCCAATCACCAATCGAAACCACCTAAGGTCATCACATGGTCTAACCGGAAATTTGTGGCCCTCTAATTCCACATCACAACCCTCTATCAGCTTGGAAATCCTAGTAGACTTACCTATGACAGTTTTTACATCAAATGGCGCCTCAACCCGTATACTACTCACAGGCAGTTTAGCACAGAAAGCAGCAGAAATAAAACTCTTACTGGCACCCAAATCAAATAATACAGAGGCTAAAGTTTGGTTCACAAGAAACGTACCGGACACAACATCAGGGTCCGTCCTAGCCTCCTCCTGTGTCATCATGAATGCCCTAGCGCTCGCCCTCGATCCTTCATTCCCGTTTTCTTCACTCCGGAACCCTCGGCTGTGGCTTATTACAATATCTACTCATATGACCACTTTCCCCATAGTTGAAGCACCTCGCGCCCCTACAATCTCTAGCCATATGACTAGGCTTTCCACACTTGAAACAAACGTTCAACCCCAGTCTACACTCCCCGCTATGCTCCTTCCCACATTTACCACACCTTTTTAGTCCCGCACCCGGTGTGGCTACACGACGGTCATCCACCCGTGCCTTATTGTTGCTCGTCGAGGCATTACCCCGACCAAACCTCTTCCCATTCCAATTCCTGTCACCACCACCCTTTCTACTACCTTCAGCCACCACCACCACTGCCCTTTCATCGTACAGTCTCCCCCGCCAAGTCCACCGCCGACCTAAAGGTGCTCGGTCGGGCGGCGATCATATGCCTGCGAATATCCGCCGGCAAACCCTGAATATACCTCTTGATTTTTCGTGACAGAGGTGTCATCTGATCCGGCACCAGACGTGCCATCTCGTTGAACTTTGTGGTGTACTGTTGGTGGGTCGTCGTTCCCGCCTCCAGCTGCAGGACCTCTCTCTCAACTTTATCCATCTCTTGATGAGGACAGAACTCCTCGCTCACCAATCATTTCAGCTCGGACCACTTCATTATTCCAATGGCCCTGCTACCTTCGGCTTGGACTATGTTGTCCCACCAGCATAGAGCCGAATACGTGAAGAGTGAGTAGCGAACTTCACTTTTTGGTCCTCCCGGCACTCGCTGATATTGAGGACAGCCTCTATTTCTCTCACCCATTGGTGAGCAGCAGCAGCAGTGCCATTACCGTCAAAGGTAGGGGGCTTGCACCTCATAAACGCCCCGTAATTATAGGCTCGTGCCGACTCCTGCACAGGCTCCTCCTCCTCTTCCTCTTCATCATCAGAAAGAACCGTTTCCGGCTCTGGTTGCTCCTGTCTTCCTGAGGACCTATTCCTCTCTTTCTTTCTCCTTCCCGGACAACTTTATCACTTCGGTCACCACAGAAGGTAAGATCGTCTGCATGACCTGATGCACCTCTTTAACCACTGCCTCTTTTACCGAGGCTCTCAAATTGTCTCTCTCGTCTACACCCTCCGGAGGAGGGGTCTCGGGTTCTTCAGGAACCACTTTCTCCACCCTAGGTCTTCCCCTTGTGGCTCGTGGTTCAGCACCACGAACGCCACCACCTCCACCACGTGAAGCTTCGGATGATCTACCACCGGCCATCCTCTAACACTCACTGAAAGATTCAAACACCAACACGTCATTCAAGGGAATAGCTCAGTTTACGTCAAGTATAGTAAGTCCCTAATTACAGTGGCCAGTTGTGATTAGCCACTTACTTTACTCTTCGTACCCCGCGCATCACCTGTCCTGACTACATCAGTATCTAAATCTACCAGCAACATATAAACCACATAACATGTGCACATAATTCCGATTAACATTAAGAAAATACCCGATGGCACGTAGCTACTCAGATTGGCATCCCATCCCTTTCCGTCCCATTCTCAGTTTAAGTTGAGGTTATTTTGAAAATTTACCCGTTTCACTTAAACTTTGGCTCTGATACCAACTTGTAAGACCCCGTTCCCGGGCACCTCACAGTTGGTCATTCATTGCACATAAAACATATAATTTCATTACATTACATTACATAGAGGTCGTTACAGCGGAAACATTAAAAACATCATCTTTCTTTTAAGAGGATTCCTTAAGTAATCCCTTTATATCCGAATCCTCTACAAACACCATTTTGTTTTAAAATGCATGCAACATAATACATTTGCCCATTACAAAATATCTTCTATCATATTGCATTGCAAAAAGAAAAACATTAAACGTAGGATTGCCATCCCAAAAGAGCTGAGTAGCTGCCTCGTGCCATCCTCAGCAACACTACCTGTCAACTGGAAACACATAAAAAGTCAGCGTTGCTGAGTGAGTTCTAGTTTTATAATAAAACATACTTCTTCAAAACCGTTCTTACATACATGCGATCACACAACATACGTACACATAGATAATATTATATTATTCTTCATCATTCATTCGTTAGCTTTCGTTCATGTACCGTTCATCGTTAACATTCACATTCTTTCATAACTCTTTCTTTTGTTCGTACGTTTCTTACTTACATTCATACATTCATTACATTCGCCGTACGTGCGTTACGTTCATTCACGTTCATTACATTCATTCGTACGTTCATTACTTTCATTCATACGTTCATTTCTTTTGGTGACATGTACCATACCCCGAACATTATGCATTACTGCTGGTGCTGGACCTGTGGTAATTAATCACGAACATTGTGCACGAAGCTGATCCAGTCATCTGGGCAAGTACATGTACCACTTATCTTCCTCTTTCATTCTGGATCAATGCCATGCGCTATACCCGAACATTGTGCACGAGTGCTGGTGATGGACCTGTGATAATTAAATCACGAACATTGTGCATGAAGTTGATCCAGTCACCTAGGGCAAACGGCAAGGATCCCATAGATATGGTCAATCACAAAGACTAAACCCCAGTGTGCATCCTTTGGGGTGGCTAACCCGCACACCGTTGAGCTAACACCTTCATTGGGTGTGCACCTCCATACATTTGCTTGCAAGTCTTTCTTACATACATTCGTTCATTAATTAATTCATGCATTCATTCATCATGTTCCTCTTTCATTATCTTTCACTTTACGTTCCTTAATACTTTCGTTTCATTCATTAATCATAACAGTAAAGTCATGGAAAGATAAACACGTCTAGAAACAAGGAACATCGACATTTACAAGTCATCAGTCATCAGCATTATATAGGGGCTCATCATACTTAACATACGAACATCATGCATAAACATGCAACACTATCATCATCATGCCTAACATAACTCTAAGGCCAAGAAATACTGATGAACTGTAGCAAATGCGGACGAACTGTAGCAAATGCGGATGAACAAATGCCTTGTCCGCATTTCATTAGCTATCCGCATTAGTTAATGCGGCTGAGTAAATGCCTTAGCCACATTTCCTTAGCTATCCGCATTAGTTAATGCGGCTAAGTAAATGCCTTAGCCGCATTTCCTTAGCTATCCGCATTAGTTAATGCGGCTGAGTAAATGCCTTAGCCGCATTTCCTTAGCTATCCGCATTAGTTAATGTGGCTGAGTAAATGCCTTAGCCACATTTCTTAGCTAGCTATCCGCATTAGTTAATACGGCTGAGTAAATGGACCTGCAACTTAACTTGTGCCATTTTCAGATCTCAATCATCATCTTAACACACTCCTCAGCACAGATCTACCATACTACACACTTAGAACAAACTAAACATCATACACATCATAGGAAATCACCCAAAAACATGCATCAACAGTACTTAGTCAAACATCATGCTGAATTCATAGTTTGCCTTAGAAACCTTATATCCATAACAACCCTAAACGAATCATACGCTTACACATACGTTCATGAACGGGTTTTTCACCCAAATACCCGAAAATAGTTTTTAGATGTGTTCCAGCCCCAAATCATTCAAAACATGTAAAATAGGGTCTTAGAACTCAACTTATGCAACTTTGAGTATGACTTCTTCAAAACCGTTTGCTATGAGCTCAAGCACCTCAAATTCGACTTCTTCTTGTTCTTCCTTCAAAAACCCGGATTCTGCTCTTTCTCTCTCTAAAATCAAATGAATTGGGTTGTAAGAAGAGTGGGCAGCCATGTCCACTTTACACCCACTTTTCCAACCTTTTGTCTTTTTGACACTTTTTACCCCTCAACTTGGGTAAAATATATTTTCTTCTTCTTTTTTTTTTGTTAATAACGGGTGTTACATGTTACTTTGAATGACATGTTTTACTTTAAATCTATTACCATCAATGGTATCTATGAATTGGTTAGTGAAAATACATTGAATGATAGCTTATTGTACCAAACTAGTACCAAGAAGCTCAAATCGGATTTGAGTGACACTTACCTTTGGCATTGCCGTCTTGGTCATATAACAAGAAAAGAATACAAATACTACAAAAGAATGGTCTTTTAAAAACAAGTGAATGTGATTCATTTGATGTATGTGAGTCTTGTTTACAAGGTAAAATGACCAAGGCACCTTTTAGTGGCAAAGCTGAAAGGGCAAAGGATTTATTAGGTATCATACATTCGGATGTATGCGGTCCTTTTAAACCTATGACAAGGTACAATAAGAGATACTTCATTACCTTTACTGACGACTATAGTCGATATGGTTATGTGTACTTAATTAGACACAAAGATGAAGCTTTTGAAATTTTTAAAATCTTCCAAAATGAAGTAGAAAATCAACTCAATAAGAAAATAAAAACTCTCCGCACCGATAGAGGAGGTGAATACCTAAGTGATACTTTTAGAGATCATCTTAGAAGTTGTGGTATTGTCTCACAACTATCTCCACCTGGAACCCACAACATAATGGTGTGTCCGAGGCGAAGAAATCGAACTCTATTGGATATGGTTCGATCTATGATGACTAGAAGCTCAATGCCTCTATCATTTTGGGGTTTCGCTTTGTTCTTAGCGGCCCGTATTTTGAATATGGCCGCAACCAAGAAGGTGGAAATGACATCTTTTGAAATATGGCATGGAAGGGTTC